>CAUYQG010036406.1:0-14159 GCA_963574415.1 Tarsius wallacei | reverse complement strand
GTAGCGCGCGCCTGTAGTTCCAGCTCCTTGGAAGGCTGAGGCGGAAGGATCGCCGGAGCCCAGCAGGTCGAGGCTGCGGTGGCCGGGAGCGGCCACTGCACTCCAGTCTGGGCGACAGAGTGAGACTCCAACTCAAAAAAGAAAAAAAAAAAAAAAAAAGAATACCTCTATCTTGGAATTGTAACGTATTTTTTCTTCATAACTTTTTTTATATCATCAAATGATCATTAGCTATTTAGTCCTTACAATTTTTTAATGTGATTTTTAAAAAATAAAGATTTCATTTTTCTTGTGTTTGTCTCAGGCAGTTTCTCTTAGTCCTTAGTCACTATGGCATTTATTTTCATTTTCTTCTTCTCCATGTTCCCAAATGAAATAATATTGAATGTTGTTGCCTGTTTAATGATGTATGTAAGGAAACCCTTAAATGTGTACTATGAAGTGTTACCCTGAAAGTGAAGTGAATATTCAAACACTGAAGTCCTTTCAAATGTTGAAATGTTTTCTTTTTTTTTTTTTTGAATTGGAGTCTCACTCCGTAGCCCAGACTGGAGTGCAGTGGCCGCTCCCAGCCACCGCAGCCTCAACCTGCTGGGCTCCAGCAATCCTTCCACCTCAGCCTTCCAAGTAGCTGGAACTACTTGGAACTACCACGCCCGGCTGATTTTTGATTTATTGTAGAGATGGGTCTCGCCAAGTTGCCCAGGCAGGTCTCGAACCCGTGGGCTCAGGCAATCCACTCACCTCAGCCTCCCAAAGCGCGGGATTACAGGCTGAGCCACCAAGCCCTGCTGAAATGTTTTCAAAGGTTGATATTCAGCTTCATGCATATTCAGAAAAGGGTTTTTATGCTCTTTGAGCCAAAATTTGTATGCAGAGGCACAGTCTCTGTTTTTAAAAATTTCTTCCTATGATTGGCATTCTTTATTTTATTTCTATGTCTCTCTTATGGAATTGATCCTTTCAATATGTTACCCAGATGATCTTCCTCAATGCTTTGCATATTTTTAAGGGTTTTTAAAAACCACTTTAAAAAGTATGTGAGGGGTTCTCATTTTAAATTTTGTATTGCTTATATACACACGTACACACACAGTTGGAATGGTGGCTTCCAAGTAGACTCTATTTTACTTGGAAACACTAGTTTTCTCCTGACATTTAACATTCTTCTACAATATAGATGCCTATATAGCTTTCTAACATTTGGAACATATGTTATTCCATATTATACTTAATAGTATTGAAAATTTAGAAAAATTTTTCATCCTATAGCAAATATCCTTGTAACTAAATTTTCACATTCATATATTTCTGGTAGATAGTTGAAGAAAGAATTTTTTTAAAGGCTGAGGCTACTAGGTTGAGGGTGAGAAGTGGGAGAATGCAGTTACTTAAGCATTAAGTCTTAATAGCACACCAGATTCTGGGGTGAAGGCCAGTGGAATATTTTTACTTGCTCAGGCATTGGAGTTATGCAAACAGAAGGTATTGCACACCCAGGGTTTCATGACTGAGAAAGTTAACTCGTGCGTTTGTGTTTTTTATAGGTTCAAAAAGGCATTTGAATCTGAGCCAACACTACAGTCAGGAATTAATTATGCGGTCCTCCTCCTGGCAGCTGGGCATCAGTTTGAATCTTCCTTTGAGCTCCGGAAAGTTGGTAATTTCAACTTGATATTTTACATGGAAATCAAGAAACTGGACCAAACTTGGTGCAAAGAAAAATAAATATCAATAGATCCTTTCCTTTCTGTCTCATGAGACTTCCTGAAGCAAAAAAGAAAATGCTTATTGTCTCACCTTGTTTGGTGTTTCCTATTATCATGCAGAAACTTGCTATTAGAATACAATTTAGCTGTTTATTTTATCTGCTTCTAAAAGCCCCCTGGTTAATATTTATTGTTCCAGTTCAAACTAATATCGAAGATATGGGCTCTATACGTAGCCCCCAACTCCCAAGTAAGGTTAGTGTTTTGTGAAACATCGGGAATGTTGTCCTATTTTAGATTGTGCTTTCCTGATGCCTTTTAAAAAAAAAACTCTGCTATTTCCTTTTTCTCTCTCAAGCACACCTGCCCCTATGATTTCATTGACACTGGAGTTAGAGCCTACAAAAGCCCCAGGAGCAACAGGTCAAGCAGATGGTTTAGTAGTAACTGGTCTCTTCGGATCATCTCTGAATTGTAACCATGGGTAGAGATACAATGCGCATTTGTCCCTTTCATTTGTAGACATTGTCTTGTCTGCTAATCCTTTTTTTGGAATTAAAGAAATTAGGGCACCTCTGTAAACTAGTTGGTCTTGTTTATTGGTCTTGACTTTGATAACTTTTTTTTAAGATGCTAGATAATGGCATACTGACTATAGTAATCAGATTTTGCTCTCAAGTGTCTAAGCACCTTCTTTCAGAGAACCTTTCCAACTCTTATAGTAGTTATTGCCATAGACATTGACATATTGGCCTTATTTTTCAAGGGGAAAATACACATTGATTTAGTGAAGCTATGACTTGTAGAAGAAATTTTTTTTTTAAGATTTTTAACTCAAGAATGTCTTGTTTACTTTTCCTTAAAGAAAAATGAATCCTGAATTTTTAAAAATATTATTTGGGAAGAGCTTAAAAGATGTTCACATGTAATGTTCTGGGAAATCTTTGAAGATAAAGCCTGAATATTAAATACTTTTGTAAAGGTTCAGACTAAAAGAATGATACGGTGTTTATCATCGCTGGATGGAAGTTGTATTAAAGGCACAAAAGGTCTATTTGAAAATATTTTTTTTGGTGGGAAATGAAATCAGAGAAAGTACATCGCTACTTGTGCTTTTCCAAAATTATAATTATAATAAAATTTTTGCATCTAAGACTAATTTTAAAACTTGACACTAGCCATAACTCCTATATCAGTGGTCTGAAAATAATTTTTATTGCCCGGGTTTTTAAATTGTTTTTTATTGATACACAGTAGATGCACATATTTTCAGGGTGCGTGTGACATATTGATACATCCATATTTCTATTGTTCTTTTCTTTAACTCAAGATGAAGTTTTTTTTGAAGCCTCTAAATCATTGCAGGAATTGACATTGATTTATGTATATAGGTAAAGTAATGACAATGGTTTAAAAATGTAGTTATTCCAAGTCATTTTTAAGTTGAATATGGATTAAGATGGTCAGGATTCTGAGATGTGAAGAACTGTGATTAATATAATTTTGTGAAGAAAACATATTTTAATTTTTTCCAAGAAGAACTCATTCATAATACATGTTGAACAAGTGTTTGAAAACACATGTAGTTGAATTTAAAATTTTAGTAATTGCATAGCATATACAGACTTTAAATATGACTTGACAATGAATGTTTAGCTGCCATTAGAGCTAAGTTTTAGACATCTAAAATACTGTGATATATATTCTAAATTTCATGTCCTTCAACAATGAAAAAATAGTTAAAACTTACTAACTTAGATTGCATTCAGTCATAAATCATGCTAATCAAAATAGGTTTGCCTAAAGTTAATTTTTATATGATAAGATAGGATTAAATAGATTTTCGAGGAAAGCCAGGTTGGCTAAATAAAGTACTTGTCTAATATAATAATGATATTAATCAGCACTGTATAATAAAAGCAAGACAAATAACCAATTTGGCATATTTTAAAGACATACAGATGCATTCTTTCTTTAAATGCTCCAAATTGTCCAGTAGTTTGTATCTTCTTCCATTTCTCCTGTTGACCCTCTGCAAACATACAAATTAATCTGAATTACTGAGTTCTTAAAATACTTAGACTTTTCCTCATGAGATCCCTTTTTTAGATGCTTTTTGAAATTTTGATTTATTTCTGAAAGGTAAACAATGAAAGATTAAGATGTGAACAGATGAGCACTAAATCGGAAGCTTCCTAAACATATTAAGTTTGAGCTCGCTAATGTAAGAAATAATTCCCAGCTGTTGCCCAAAGACTCTTCATTCTAGTTGTGTGTTTGTTTGAGGTTGTGACTAATGGCTTCATGAATCTGTGTTTTAACTTTTCCAGCTTTTGAAGAATCGTTGATGCTTAGACTATTTAGAGCTGGGATTTAAAAACCCAGAACCACATCCTACATCTTCTTGTTTTCAGCTTCACAAGCCTTAAAATTAATAGTCAAACTTCAGTTAAATACAAGATAATTCTCCCATCTTCTGTGGAATTTCCCAACTAGGAGACACTTTATGAGGGAGAGTTGGAATTAGAGGTTTGGGTCCCCAGCAATGATGATGATATAGCAAAAGAACACTGTGTTTGGAATTGAGACAGACCACTATTTAAATATTTTCAGTGAGCATTAAAAATTATTGAATGTGTGGCTGGGTGCAGTGGCTCAAGCCTGTAATCCCAGCACTTTGGGAGGCTGAGGTGAGTGGATTGCCTGAGCCCATGGGTTTGAGACAAGCCTGGGCAACTTGGAAAGACCTTGTCTCTACAAAAAGAAATAGAAGATTAATCAGGCGTGATAGCATGCACCTGTAGTTCTGGCTACTTAGAAGGCTGAGGTGGAAGGATCGCCAGAGCCCAGCAGTTTGACACTGGGTTAGCCGTGAGCATGCCACTGCACTCCAACCAGGGTGATGGAGTGAATCTTCGACTCAAAAAAAATTATTTAATGTAAAATCTATATTACTGAACATAAAAATCCATGAGTCTATAAAGATAATAAAGACAAAGTAATCAAAACAAAAACAAAATCTGTCACTGACTACAAAATAACTCCTTTGCCACTTCTGGTGGTGACCAACTTTTCAGAAAATTGAAAATTATAAGGGAAGAATTAAGCACTTTTTCTTCCTTTTATAGTCGATGCTATAGTTCATCCACTTGACGAAATACAACTTTGAAGTATGTTACACAGTAAATGTAGAATTCTTCAGGAGAATGTATTCTTCAAAAGTATGTTAGTTAATAAAATAGAAGGAATGATATAGCTGACAATGATAGGAATGTTGAAATAATTGATTCTGATAAAGGTCATCAATTAGAACTAAGAGTATTCAGAGAAAATGCTTATTTTAAAAATGTGCATTTCATTTTGTTTGCATGGTATCAAAGCTAACTTACAAATAACTTGTTAGTCACAAAGGAACAGATGTATTTGTACAACAGAGGGACCCAATCATCAATGATCTAACCTCACATCACAAAGATGGGCTGGCTAGATAATGTGCTTCACTATACAATGGCTATGAGGTACACAGCGCCTCTTGTGAAATATTCTCACCAAAAATGTTCAACCTGAATCTCAAGATGTAATGTCCATGTAGTAGTCACAAGATCTAGAGAAATAAATAAGTTAACCAACATCATGAGGTGGCATAAGACAGATCCAGAATGTGAGAACACTACAAGACAGCTCTCCTAGTGTTTTCAAAAGTCAATGTCATGAAAAAATTTGTGGTGGGATTGGTTAGATTAAAAGAAATTTAGAGACATAGAAACCAAATGCAATTAATGATCCTTGATTAGATTGTGGTTTGGAAAAAAAAACTATAGGAGACAGTTGGGGAGAACAATTAATGAATCTTAGTTGGAACTGGATATTGGTTACTATTAGGGAATTGTTTTTGTTAGATGCAATAATAGAATAGAATATATAGGAGGATGTTTTTAAGTATATGCTGTCATATTTCAGAGTAAAATGTCATAACATCTATAATTTAATTTGAAATGGTCCAGAAAAGATATTCAGAGGGATGAATCAATAGCAAAATTAACAATTGTTGAAAATATGGTTATTCGTTGTAGTATTCTTTCTATTTTGATGTATATTTGAAATTCTTCATAGTAGAAAATTAAAATGAAAAGAATCTAATCTCTACCACTTAGGAGCTATACGTTGCTAAACCTCTCTGGCTTTTATTTTCCTTACTACAAAGTGGAGATAATTTAGAAATCATTGCATTGTTGTATGGATTGAAAGAGTTAACATTGTCAACATACACAATACTAGGCATAACATGGGCATTTTGTAAAGTCTCTGTTTTCTGTCTTTTTTCACTTAAACAGCCTTGAATGTAATAACAGTTAGAAGGTGATAAAACTATGATAAAAAGCTAACCAATTAAACAGTCTTCAATACTTAGAAGTGAACCAGTTTTAATGAGAGCATTGGCAAAATTTAAGTTGCACAAACAGACAATTGAATCAAAGAAATAGTGAGATGTAGTTAAAACAGCAATGACGTAGCGTTCATTGCTTATAAATTCTGCCAAAATGCTTTTTATGTAGGACAAGATATCGAGCTGGGAAAGTTGGTAAGGTAAAAAGGTATATTCACACATCAGCAATTGTGCTTCATTAATTTGGCCCTTTGGATCAAGAGCTTTAAAAATATTGTAGTCTGGAACCAAGTACAACTCTACTTCTGAAAATCTATCCTGTGGAAATAAATTTTATGTACTAAGGTGTTTATTCCTGGGGGGTGGGGGGGTGGGGAGAGAATGAATCAGAGAGAAAGAGAGGACTCCTAAATATTAGAATATATATATATATCCTTGTTCTTAACTCTATACTTAAAAGATTAATATCTTTGTGTAGAAACAAGTTTGTGCAAGAGCATAAAAGCTCATTCACAAAATAAATACTAACATATGAAGAGAGAGCCAATTTCAGTGGTTAAAAAAAGGCAGTGTTCCTTTTTTTCCTCCATAATGTTGGTAAAGATCAGGGGACATGACACTCCTCATTGGGAAAGGAGTGGGGTGAGTGGCTATTGTCAGGTGCCTCTAGTGAGAGCATAAATTGATGCAGCATTTCCTCAACACCATTTAGCAGAATGTATCAACACTGAAAATGGACCTTCTGTCCCCAACAGATCCACGTTTAGGACTTTACTATAAGGAAATCATTGAACAAGCGCACAAAGCTATGTGTACAAGAGTGTTTATGGCAATAAAACAAGGCCATCCGTCTGCATTTGGGTAAATAAATCATGGCACATTCATATGCTACAACTAATTTGTCATCAAAAATGTACATTTTGTCCAAATGCTGGTGGGTGTCACGATCATATGACAAACATATGCCAAGGCCAAAACCAAATATTACCACCATAGAGTGAATTTCAGGGGTGCAAGAATAAATCTGATTTTTTGTTTGTTTTTACAGCTAGGGTCTCACTCTGTCACCCAGGTGAATTATAGGTCACTGCAGCCTCAAATTCCTGAGCTCAAGTGATCCTCCTGCCTTAGCCTCTGGAGTAGTTAGAGCTACAGGCGTATGTGCCACTATGCCAGCTAATTTTTTAAAATGTTTGTAGAAATGGGGCCAAGGCAAGTTTTGAACTCCTGGCCTCAAGTGATTCTCCTGCCTTGGTCTCCCAAAGTGCTGGAGTTATAGGCATGAGCCACTGCACACTGCCCTGGAATTTTATTTTTTAAAAAACTGGTTTATATCCAATAGGCCATAAATCCTAGATATTATCTGTTCCACTAGACAACAGTTTTTTGCATCTCTACCGGACAGAAGTCTATTTTTGTAATTTCATTATTAAACATTTTCGTAATCCCTATTTGAAAGGTTGACATGATGGTCCTGGTTCAGTGTTCTACAAGTATGACACAATAAAGAGATGCTTATTTTTCACTGAGGTTTGTAGAGACACTGTTTCAGTATCCCATTTCCACCACTATCCGCCCCCCCGCCACACTCTTTTACCTTTGTAGTTGTTTTGCTACTTTTAAAAATGATGTCATAATAGAAGATTGTGGATTTTGTTGTATACACGTGTGCAATTGTTTTTCATCTTATGAAATTTATAATTTATCTTCACAAAATGTGGAGAATTCCCAAATGGACTTTTTTCTGAAATGCTTAAAGTAACATGAAAAATTTTAAAGGAAGTTTTGTTTTGCTCAAGTATAATTTTCAAAAAGGTAAAATCATGACTTTCAGAAAATATAAAATGGATATATGTAAAAGATTTTACTTAATTCAGTTAATGTGGAAACCACTAAGAGGATACGTCCCAGTCAAAGAGCACTTAAGAAGCTAAAGTGCTCATAGATAATTTAACAAAGAAATGTCAGGATAAGGTGTGTGAGTTCAGTATTCTTTAAAAAACTGGTCTATATCCAGTAGGCCATAAATCCTAGATACTATCTGTTCCACTAGACAATAATTTTTTGCATCTCCTACTGGACAGAAGTCTACAAGTTAACAAGTAAACTTCCCTAAGTCTAGAACTTTTAATAAATAGTAAACAGTAAGATGAACCAGTTACACCTTCCCTAGACAGTCCTTGAAAGGCCGTATGCTCCCATATGAGGTTGAAATGACTTGACCTACCTTTTTGCTTTATTCCCGAATCTTAGATAACTTCTCTGTCATTTAAATGCTATGGACGTTAGTGGCACTTAACAATTCCACAAGGATATACTCTTTTTAAGCAAACAAATACATATAAAATGCAACAATAATACAAAACACAGTAGAGGTAAAGATTTATAATGGAATGTGAAGACTCTAGATGCACCAAAATAATGCTGGAAAAAAACAAAGTTGGAGGATTTATATTACCTTATTTCAAGACTTGTTAGAAAGTAACAGTAACAAGACAGTGTTATCTGTCATTCTGTTTTCTTATCTATTAAACTTTATAAGTATATAATAACTCTTTGTATATAAAATTATCATTCATTATTATAGCACTTTACTCTTGCAAAAATATATACCATATGCATTTATACTTCAACTGAGTGATACAATTTCAGCATATAAAACATGAGATTTTCCTTTCAAATTACATAAGAACCTGTGTTATAATAAGAGAAAGAAGGAGGTTATATAACAATATTTAGTATTATCACCTTATAATTTATGCTAGACTGATGTACCTCAAAGTGACTGTGGCAGTTATCCTTGGGTTTTCAAATTGAAAGGTAATTTTCACTTCTGTGTAACTTTCTGGTTAGTCTGACTTATCTTTTTTTTTTTTTTTTGCAGTGAATTTAAACCTCTTTAGTAATCAGAAACCTAATAGCACTATTTCATTCTGAAAGGAGGAATGAAAGCTTAATTTTGCTCTTTAATGAAAAGTTGACTATGGTGCGTGTGTAACATTGTTCTGCCTGTTCATTTTCTAGGGGTGAAGCTAAGTAGCCTTCTTGGTAAAAAGGGAAATTTGGAAAAACTCCAGAGCTACTGGGAAGTTGGATTTTTTCTGGGGGCCAGCGTCCTGGCCAATGACCACATGAGAGTCATTCAAGCATCTGAAAAGCTTTTTAAACTGAAGACACCAGCATGGTAATAGTTAGTTAGCTATGACTTGTTGATAACATTATTTTTCATCAACAGCTCCATATTGTTCCCAGGTTATATTTAGTGAACTGACAATGGAGATTATTTTGTGTGCTTGTAGAATACAATACGGAATCTGGAGGGAGATGGGATATTCATAAAGGAAATGTGTTGAATATCGGTTCTGATGACTTTGGACATAGGTGATATCTGCTGGACCCTGAATTTAGCCTCTTCTACACATTGACCAAACCACTGGCCCACCTTGGCCAGAGGCACCCACATGAATCACACATTTTACATCTGCAAATCTGTTTTGTGTTTGGGGCCTGGGACCACATTTCCATCTCAGCTCTCAGGCCTGTGCTCCAAACACATCCCTTCGTTTCTTTTATGGTCCGAACTCAGTTTTGGAATGCTTGCTTTTCATTTCTTTTTACTTAGGGTTTGACTGACACATTCGGGTGTTTCCTATATATGTATGTTTTTCTAATTTCAAAATGTTCTTAGAATGCACCCAACTCTCATCATTAGCAATATGATAATTAGAGAAATGAAAACAAAATTCCATCTGCATGTAGGATCATTTTGAAAAGCAACATTAATTTTATAAGGTATCACATGTAATGATTGACCATTAGCTAGAGAGACTTTAAAAGGTTGACAGTGATGTAGCAGAAGGCCCTTTCCAGAGCAGCTCAGAGCCCAGGCCACCAACTCAGCTATCTCTATCACAGGAACCATGTGAGGGAAGGACCACCATATTGGGCTCTTGTGGCTTCCTAAAGGATTTTCCACACATTCAGTTCCCTTTCATTAATGAGTCCTCCCCAGTGATCCTCCTGAAGATCACAGTGATCTTTCTAAAATGCCCGTCTGTCCCTCCCCTCTACTGAAACCCTTAAATTAATATCGTTTAATTGTTTCTCACAGCCTAAAGGGTGAAGTCCATCTCCTTGACTTAGCGAACAAGACTTGCCCTTAGCCATCCAGCCTCAGCTCTTGTCACACCTCCAGGTATATGGTGCTATCTCCTCACACCAAGCGTGCTACACTGGGATTTCATATGTGTCTGTCTGAGCCCCTGCTGGGTTTGCCTCTCACAATGCTCCCATCCCTGTAGGAAACAATTAGCTCTCACATCTGCTCATAAAGCAGATCCTGACCTAAAACCCTTCCTCACACCCAAGTCCCTTCTTCTGCGTTTCGGTCCTTCTTTAGTGATGCCTCTATTGACAACTGACCACATGGCTTTTTTAGTTGTATCTCTAATTGCATCTCCATTGGTATCTTTTTTTTTTTTAATTTTAAATTTTAAAGATGTGGAGTACAATTTAGAGTTGAGTATACAAATGCTCATTATGCAATTACCCTTGTTGATGAGGTGTGCCCGCCCCCTGCCCTGGCAGAATCCCACTACTGCCAATCCTGCCACCCCACCCCACCCCACCCCCGGAAATTTCCCACTACTGACAACCCTTTTCTTATAGTATTATGATAATTGTTCGAGGTCCACTTATTGAGTGAGAACATGTGATACTCAGTTCTTTGTTTCTGTGATAGATCACTCAGTATTATAGACTCTAAAGTATAGATTCTAAGGTATATTCATGGTGTTATAACATCTTTTTTATATTTTTGGTTTTATTTTAAAGATGTGGGGTACAATTCAGGAATAGGTATGCAAGTAGTCATCATACAGGTAAAGTTTGGGCCTTCCTTTGGTCCCCACTTCACCTCGTTTGAGATCAGGTATCCTTACTGATGAAGTGTGCCTTGCCTCCTCCCACCCCCAGCAGTTTCTGTCTACTGCCAATCCTTTTCTTTTTTTTTTTAACTTTTACATTTTTTATATTAAAATTATGTGGGGTACAATTCAGGGTTAAAAAAAAAAGAAAGCCAGGTGTGGTAGCACACTCCTGTAATCTCAGCTACTTGGAAGCCTGAGGGGAAGGATCACCTGAGCCCAGTGAGTCGAGGCTGCAGTGGCCATGAGCGTGCCACTCTACTCCAGCCTGGGTGACAGAGTGAGACTCTAACTCAAAAAAAAAGAAAAGAAAAAAAAAATAGGCATTTAAAAATTCATGGTTTAAGTAAACATATGGACCCCATCCAAGTTATTTAAGTGCTCTAAGCTTCAGTTTCCTCATCTCTAAAAAAAAGAATAAAATAGCATATGTTAATTGAATTTTTGTGAGGCATAAAGGAAAGAAATGCGTGAAAATATATGATATGTAACAAATAATTAATAATGTTGGGTGAATCTGAATGCATATTCATGACTGCCAAATATAAATTACATTTACAGAATGCAACTGGGATACCTGGGAACAGGTGGTTCTGAATTTGTCTGTTATATGTTTTATATTTTTTCATTCTTAGGTACCTCAAGTCTATTGTAGAGACAATTTTGATATACAAGCATTTTGTGAAACTCACTACAGAACAGCCTGTGGCTAAGCAAGAACTTGTGGACTTTTGGATGGATTTTCTGGTAGAGGCCACAAAGACAGATGTTACTGTAGTTAGGTTTCCAGTGAGTACTCTTCATTTAAATCTAAGTACATTTCTATGCTGTTTCTTTTTTTAAAGAACATCTTGGCCATGTAACAGTACCCTTATGACTACAGTCATCTGATTAATATACTTATTTTCTGCAAATTGGTTTACTTACACTTACTTTTTAAAATAACGTCTCAAAATCAGAACAATGAGATACATTTTTATGTTTCAGGGATTTTTTGCCATGGTATTTGGGTGATTCCTTGAGATGAGTGATAAAGCATGCTTTCCAGTCACTAAAAAGATTGTCTCTTGGTTTAGCTCAGTCAATCAAGTTATCTCATCAGATCAGACAGATGGATGTTTTAGTTCATTCTGCAGTTGTATGGGCATGGTCTTCAGTATTATCTCCTGTATTGTGAAAAATTTTAGACTCACCTGCATTGTTACTCTGTCTTCACCACCCATTACCTGTGTAGGTCAGAATTATATGTACTATCTCACATCACCATTTATAATGCCTTAGACCATGGGAAATGAGGCCTTGTAGTTTCTGGTCTGCAACTCATTTTGGCTAGTATTTAAATGTATAATATGCACACACAATCTTTTAAAAATATATTTCTCATCTTCTCAGATGGTGCCATCCCTCTCCTGATATTTCTCAGAATACTGTCTAGCATCCAATTCAAGAATTACTAGCAAATCACTGTGTGTGCAAATACCTTCCCATGTCTAAGTGATCCTATAAATCTGTTTGAGCTCTCTAATCTCTGTCTTCCATACTCAGAGGTAGCGACCGTTCTCAATTCTTTGTGTAAAATCTTATTTTCTAGTTTTTGTTGATAGAATCATTTACTTCACTTAATTAAATCCATTGCTGGCATTAACGTGCTTTACTATTGCTTCCAGATGAAGCCTTGAGCTCAGCAGGGCCTTTAATCGAAAACCTTTCAAGCTAAAACACTTCACTTTATTTTCTAGCCCAGATAACGTGTACCCTAGGACAATGCTTATCTTAGAGTGAGCTGGCAGCTTGCCCTTAGATGGAGCTCTGAGTAAGAGTAAACATGGTGGTGAAGGAAGAACATGCTGAACTCAAGTATTTAATTGACTATTGATTTGCTTGGCTAGAAAATTGGCTGTGAGAGGAAACCACTTTCATCTTAGCCACTTTCAGCGAACTAAAATTTGTGTAATATGAATTTGTCTATCATAAATGTAAAAAAATAAAATAAAATAAGAAAATACTAGTGAGAAGTTAGGAGACTATAGGTATAAACTCCAGGTGAGAGAGACATTCTTAAGCAAGGAAGGGAACTGCTAACCCTAAAAGAAAATACTAACCACTTTTGTTTCATTAAAAAATGGGAAAGTTTTGTTCAGCAAAAACTCACCCTAGACATGCCAAATAAAAAACTCCTAGAAAGGAAAAAAATATTCAGGAAGAATGCTGCAAAACAGTCAATTTGCCTACTGTGCAAAAAACTTTTACAAATTGATGAGCAAAAAAAAAAAAAGAAGAAGAAAAAGAAGAATGGGCAAATCATGGGAAAAGATAATTAACTTCACTGGGTAGTAAGAGAAAGCAAATTAAAATGAGACACCACGTTTTGCCCATTGGACTCAAAGAATTAAAAAGTGTCACAGCAGTTGGCACGTGGGCATTTTTAGAGATTGCTGGTGGGCCTAGGAATTGCTAAGTATTCTAGGGTTTCATCTAGGAAGACACATGACAATTGTATAAGAAATCATGGGCACTTTCAACTTTATTTGCAACATTATTTTTTCTTTTAAAAATTTTGGGCCGTGGCTCAAAATTTTGGGCTTAGTGGCTCAGCCTGTAATCCCAGCACTTTGGGAGGCCAGGGAGAGTGGATTGCCTGAGCCTGCGGGTTTGAGACCATCCCAGGCAACTTGGCAAGACCTTGTCTCCACAATAAAAAAAAAATTAGCTGGGCGCGGTAGCGCGCACCTGTAGTTCCGGCTACTCGGAAGGCTGAGGTGGAAGAATCACCTGAGCCCAGCAGGTTGACGCTGGGGTGGCCATGAGCATGCCACTGCACTCCAGCCTGGGCAACAGAGTGAGACTCCAACTCAAAAAAATAAAAAATAAATTTGTGGCAGATATAACAGTACATTAACACTTTGTAATCTGAAGGCCGTAGGCACATAAATGTGTGTTATATTCTCTTGCAAACATGTTTATGGCATATTGTTTAATTTTTCTTTCAGCAATCCATTTTCTTATTGAAGCTTTGTGGCTTATTTGAGACTGCCTTCTTGAGAACATGCTCTAAAATGCAGGGTTTTCCTACTCATCTGTAAATACTACTCCTACATTAGAATTCATATTTGGATACTCAGAATTTCTTTTCCATGG
>CAUYQG010036404.1:0-21650 GCA_963574415.1 Tarsius wallacei | reverse complement strand
CCACGCCCGGCTAATTTTTTTGATTTATTGTAGAGATGAGGTTTCGCCTGCCCAGGCGGGTCTCGAACCTGCAGGCTCAGGCAATCCACTCACCTCAGCCTCCCAAGGCGCGGGATTACAGGCTGAGCCACCGAGCCCGGCAGGTTTTTAATTTTAAGTAAGTGATCATCTCATTATTTTATGTTAGGTTTTCTTTGTGTAACTAATGCTTTCATGAGGTTTCTGATTTGTTTTAACAATTAAATCCTAGAAGTACAATATTTTAGAGATAGAAGAAAGACAAAGACAAATCAGAAGTTATAATAAAATGATATTTATGGTGATAGCAAAAGTACTGAATGCAATAAATCTTCATAAAGGGACAATTATCTTAGTTTGCAAATGGCTTGCAGCAGCAGGATATATCAGGATAAAGCCTGGGATGGAGCCTGGGCTGAGATTTAATGTCTTTCTACTGCCCTGAGAATTGATAAAAATGTCAAGAATTGTTAGAGGAGAAAAGAGGGGAGGCAAGTAAAAAGAATCATAGAAAGAGGTAGAAATGAAATAACAAGGTAAAAAAGTATAACAGAAGCTGAATGTTTCAAGACAAGGAGCATCGCCAATAATGTTAAATATTAGAGAGAGCTTCTAATGAGTTAGGTACTAATAAGTGTCCATTAGATTTGGTAGTTTGCCGGTAATTGTTAACTTCAGTGGAAGCAGTATCAGTGAAATGATGGTTAGTTAAAAAAAAAAAAGCTAATATCATTAGGGGGCCAAGATTTTTAGCATAAGAGTGAGCTACACACACACACACACACACACACACACACACACACACACACAAAGATTAAATAAAACTTTCATCTTAACTTTAAATGAGAACTATCAGTTAAAGCTCAGGTTTAAAATTTTTTTAAATGTGTATTTCCTGTTCTGACCACTGAAGAAGTCTAAAAGGTGGCTGGGCTTAGTGGCTCAGCCTGTACTCCCAGCACTTTGGGAGGCCTAGGCAAGTGAATTGCCTGAGCCCGCGTGTTCCAGACCAGCCCGGACAACTTGGCGAAACCTCGTCTCTACAATTAAAAAAAAAAAAAAAATTGGCCGGGCGTGGTAGCTTGCGCCTGTGGTTCCGGCAACTTGGAAGGTTGAGGCGGAAGGATCGCCGGAGCCCAGCGTATCAACTCTGGGGTGGCCGTGAGTGTGCCACTGCCCTCCAGCCTGGGCGGCGGAGTGAGACACCAACTCAAAAAAAAAAAAAAAAAAAGTCTCAAAAGCCAAGATAACCCTGGAGAAATTAGTAGAAATGGAAAAATAGTAGATTCCAGGTCTAAGACAGAGAATATATAAAATGAGTCTGGGACATCTCATGCCATAAAGTAAGGCAGTTGTCAGAGACTAATGGGGTTATAACAAAAGGACATGGGACCAAAGCACACAATCATGTGCACACACACAGAAACAGAGAGAACCTAAATGGATTAAAGACATAAACATGAAAGGCAAAAACTCCAATAGCAAGAAAATATATGTATCAGGAAGAACATCTTAGACAGATATAAAAGCATACTATAAAGGGAAAAGGTAGTATAATTTTTTTTTTTTTGAATTGGAGTCTCACTCTTGCCCAGGCTGGAGTGCAGTGGCACTCGCATGGCTACCACAGCCTCAACCTGCTAGACTCAGTCCATCCTTCCACCTCAGCCTTCCATGTAGCTGGAACTATAGCCATTTACCACCATGCCTGGCTAATTTTTTGATTTATTGTAGAGACGAGATCTTGCCAAGTTGTACAGGCTGATCTCAACTCCCCCCCCCCCCCCTCCAGCTCAGGCAATCCTCTTGCCTCATCCTCCTAAAATGCTAGGATTACAGGCATGAGCCACCGTACCCAGGGTTCTTATCTTTAACGTAATTGAATTCCTCTTTATTAGTCATAAAGACAGGGAAGAGACAAGCAATCAATCACCTAGGAGAAGTTATTTGTAACACCGACAAAGGATTAGTTTCCAGAATATATAAAGAACTACTATAAATCGGTAAGAAAAAGACAACACAATATAAAAAATGAGTAAAAGATTGGAAGAGGCATTTCAAAGAAGAAACACAAATGAGCAGGAACATATGAAAAGATATTCAACCTCATTATTAATCAGGCATATGCAAATTAAAACCTCAATTAGAAACCATTGCACAGCTACTAGGAATGGCAAAAGTGTAAAAATCTCAGTGGTAAATATAAGTATTAGCAAGTTGTGGAGAAATAGAAACTCTTACACTTGTTTGGTGGGAATGTAAGTTTACGGTAAAACTACTTTGGGAAATATCTGGAATTATTTATTAAAATTAAAGAGATGCATTCTCTATGATCAAAAATTCTACTCCTAATTATATACCCTAGGGATATGTAGAAAAATATTCATAGCAGCACTTTGTAATAGAAAAAGCTAGAATTGACATAAATGTTCATTAGGAATATATAAATTGAGTAGAGCAGATGAATACATTATGACATTCATTCAGTAAAATGAATATACCTACTACACATATATACATCAACAGCATGGATGTATTCCAAAGCATAATATTGAGTTAAAAAAGCAAGTAACAAAAGCTGGTGCAGTGGCCCACTCCTGTAATCCCAGCAGTTTGAGAGGTCGAGATGGGTGGATTGCTTAACTCCAGGAGTTTGAGACCAGCCTGAGCAAAATAGCAAAATCTCGTCTCTACAAAAAGTAAATAAAATTAGCTGGGTGTGGTGTCACGCTCCTGCTGTCCCAGCAACTCTGGATGCTGAGGTAGAAGGACCACCTAAACCCAGGAGATTGAGGCTGCCGGGAGCTGTGACTGTTGTGATCATGCTACTGCACTTCAGACTGGGAGACCACAGTAAAACCTCGACTCAAGGGGAAAAAAAGGTAGCAAGAAGAATACACTGTGTTTCCATTTATATGAAGTTCAGAAAGAAGTACAACTAAAGAAGATGTTATTTATGGATATAGCCTTATATGGGAAAACCACAAAGACAAGCAAGAGAATGATTAACACAAAATTTAGGACGCAAGAGTAGATAGAGGTAGAATGTAATTGAAGAGGGGCACCCAGAGAACTTCAAAGGTACAGGTAATGTTAAAGATTTTCTTTGAATGTTGGGATTAGAGGTGATTTTCATTTTTGTTTTCTGGTTTTTCATATTTCTGTATGTGTGGCTTTCAGAGATGTTGGTTGTATGGTTGTGGGTCTTCAACTCCCAGGCCATGGACCTCTTTTAAGAACCAGACCACACAGCATAAGGTGAGCTGCAAGTGGTAAGAGCTCATATTCTGTCAGATCAGCAGGGGCATTTGATTCTCATAGGAGTGCAAACCCTATTGTGAACTGTGCCTGCAAGGGCTCTAGGTTGTGTGCTCCTTATGAGAGTCTAATGCCTGATGACTCCTGCCTCCCCCCCCCATAGAAAAATTATCTTCCATGAAACTGGTCCCTGATGCCAAAAAGGTTGGGGACCATTGGTGTATAGGTTTCTCTAGAGCAGTGGGACCAATGTTCTCAAGTGGGGCCAATGTTACCTTCCTCCTTCCCCAAGGAGATATTTTGCAATATCTGGAGTTATTTGGTTGTCATGACTGCAGTGGGGAAGCTATTGGCATTCAGTAGACAGTGATTAGCAATTGCTGCTAAACATTCTGCAATGTGCAGGACAGCCCCAACAGCGAATTATTATTTGGCCCAAAATGTCAATTGAGAAACCCTGGTCTAAAGCCAGACTATTTGGATTTGAATTCCAGATTTATACATTACAAGCTGTGTGACTATGGGGAGTTACCTAATTTCTGTGTCTCTGTTTTAGTAGTATAGGATTGTTGTGAGAATTAACCAAATTAAAGCATATAAGGTTCTGAGACCAGGGCAAGCTATATAATAAACACTTGATAAATGCTAGCAATATTTTATTATTTTTATTTTTTGTTGAATGTATTCAGTTGGTTGAAGTTGACAAAGTTGATAAAGATAAATATGTTAAATAGTTATTAAAAAGAAAATTAGCAGAGATACATATAAACTTTAAAATGCAGTATATGAAAATTTCAAATGAGAAGAACTTTACAAGCAATAATGATAGGCTGTTGTAATCTGTATCTTATCTGTACTTAATAATAATTTCTAAACAAGAAACCAGAGGATACAATGTGTACCACCTGGTCCACTACTGGGGCAGTGAGGGCCAACTAGAAGCCCAAACTTCACCTACATGCAGACTACCTATGTAGTAAGTAAATCCTCACTTGTACCTCATAACCCTATAATAAATTAAAAAAAATTTTTTTTAAAAGAAACCAGAGGGCTGAACATAAAGTATGTGATGATTTACTGCTAATCTAAATTTAAGATATAGTACTATTTGAACTCAAAGTCTTGTGACAACTTAGGCTATAATAACCATTCTATACTTTAGTATACAAACTGATGTTTCCCTTATTTTGTATACAAAATCCTTCCAGAAAGATCCTTGGGAAGTCAGTTTTTTTTATTGGATCTTATGTACATTTGTCCGAGTGGATGTGGTTGTAAAGTTTTGACAGGATGCTGTTTTTCTCTTTCTTTCTTTTTCTTTTCTTTCTTTCTTTCTTTTTTTTTTTTGAGTCAGAGCCTCACTCTGTTGCTCAGGCTTGAGTGTAGTGGCATGCTCACAGCTACTGCTGCAGCCTGAACCTCCAAGGCTCAGGCGACCCTCCTATCACAGCCGTCCCTAACCTTTTAAAATTGATATCTCCTTTCAAAATGAACTTAGATTTGATGTCAGGGACAGAATATGGAAAGGGGTTCAGGACCACTCATCAAATGTGATAAAAAATTATGCATGCATGTAATAAAAATGAATTGGTTAATTTCATCATGAACCTTTTTTTTTTAAAATTGAGTTGGGGTCTTACTTTGTCACCCAGGCTGGAGTGCAGTAGCATAATCATGGTTCACTGCAGCCTCCACCTCCTGGACTCAGGTGATCCTCCCTCCTCAGCCTCCTGAGTAGCTGGTACTACAGGTGCACACCACCACGCCCAGCTAATTTTTTGATTTTGTGTAGAGACTAGGTCTCACTGTGTTGTCTAGGCTGGTCTCAAACTCCTGGGCTCAAGCAATCCTTCTGCCTTGGCTTCCCAGAATGCTGAGACTACAGACATGAACCTCTTATTTTTAAATTTTGGATAATTTCAAAGTAATACTAAAGAGAAAATTATATTTGCAAACTGCTATGTTACCCACCACTCAGCTTTATTAATTATCAACTCCTGGTTACTTTTAATTCATCTATATCCCTTATACTTTTCCTCCATTGGATTATTTTGAATCAAATTCAAGATATATAATTTCATTTGTACATATTCTAGTATGCATAATTTTATTTAAAAAATAACCATTTTAGTAATACTTACAGCTTGGGAATATTGAAAAGCTGAATCATTAGAAACTATTAATGCAGTTAATGTAGACCAATTAATGTGGTTAGTATTGTCCAGCTAATGTAGACCAGTAGACAGCATTTCTTGTGTTCAAAATAAACACACACAATATGCTTTTCTCTTAGAATTTAAATATTTACATACACATGTACCTGCATAATGAACATTGATATATCTAACCCTGAATTGTACCCCACATCTTTAAAAAACTATTTTTAAAAAGAAAAAAAGAATTTAAATATTTAATAATAGAGAGTAAAGGAAGGTGTTTTACCTGTCCTCTGCAGTCTTCTCTCAGTTCTTCTTCTAAAATAAAAAGATCACAACATTAATTATCTTAAAATCTAATAAAGGACTATAATAAAAACTATCAATAAAAGTTTTTAATTTCCTCACTAAATAGATAAATTCTTAAAATAATAATAAACCAATTAAAATGCTGGACACTCTAGAGAAAGCAAAAAAATCTTAGCATACTACGAAAATACCAGTTATTCTGATGTATACATGAATGGCTAATATTTGCACTGAAATCAAATGAATAGTCTATGCCTATGTTGTTCCTTCTGTTCTTAAAGCAATGCTTTAAAACTAGCATGGCAAGTAAGTTTCATTTAAATGCCAATTCTGGTTGATGGTTATTTAGGGACCTATGTTGAGAAGTTTTATGAGGCCTTTTTTTTTTTGGCACAATGGGAAAGAAAGCTGTAATTGACTAGTGAGTTTTGTGCTCTACTAGCAGCACTATACCTGCTGACATTGCCTTAGTACACCAAAATAATTCTTTTAAAGGAGACATCCTTACATAACTTTTTATTCTGAGAGAAAATAGCTGTCATTACTGTCACAATCTGATTTCTCATTATTGATTAATATTAGCAGATGGGCATTAATTTACATATTCTCATCTTTGAAACAATTGGTGGTGTTTATAAATCCCAATTATGTTTCTCTTCTCTTATGGCACTTAACACATACATATACCACTCATTTGGCACTAAGCTTATGATAACTTATATTATTTATTTCATTTATTTAATTTACCTTCCCAAGTGGATTATATATTTACTGGAGTTTATTTGGCAGCATCTTATTCTTCCTAGCTAGCACCAAGTAATGCCTTGATAATGCTTGTATTTCTATAAATATACATGTTATTTGTCTGTCATTGACTCTAAGTTACTTGCTATTTGAGGGAATTTTTGTGTAGTTTTGGATGTTTTCTTTAGCTATATACAAGTATTTATATATTTAAGCATTTAAATTTCATAACATTTCTGACCTGATACAGAGCCATGCTTTAAAATCTGGATATTAATGTTTTCATAGGATATCTGAATTTTTAAAAATAATGGATTGCCTGTTGCCTTTTGGTAGATAAACATGTAAATCCTACAATAAAACAGATATTTTCTTCTTGAAGATTTCTAGGAATGTAAAACTAACAATTTCTCTCAGAACCGTTTCAACATTTTGTCTTTCAATGATCAATAAGTTCTTATGAATAAACAAAATTAAAGCAAAAAAACCCAAACTACATTGCTTTAATTTAAGCATATTTTTAAAAGTCTTCCATAGACTATACAAACAGCCCCAAGTAGTATGTATAGTTTTACATAACAGTTGTCACCCCTGTAATCTTGACATTTTTTAGCTAAACATATCATTAATATCATTTTTAAAGCATTTGAAAAATAGATATTAAGTTTCACCATGTTAGTTATTGTCACTTTTCCCAGATTCCATGCCGGTTTTTTCATATAAAGGAAAGTTAACTTTTACAGCATAAGTTTTAAAATCTATAATCTAGATTCTAGATGGACATCTAAAGAGACTGTTATATTTCTTCTAACTCTGATGTGTTTTAGAGACTTTTAAATACACACCAATTCCATTTATTTTTCTTGTAAAAGCCAGTGTTACTGCTTCATTTAGTTTCTTGTTAACTATGACAGTCCTCATTCCTTAACTATATTTGTCTTAGTCCAAACAGGGGTCCCACATCATGTAAAGGGCCAGATGGTAAATATTTTAGGTTTTCCAGCCTAAGGCAAAATTGAAGATACTATGTAAGTACTTATATAGCAAGACATAAAGATTCCACAAGTTTTATTGATAAAATTCAAACTGTAATAATAATAATTGAACACAATCTTGAAAAAATACATATCCTAATGAGAACAGAAGGATAGCATTTCATTTCATTGGTGTTCAAAGTCAGTGTTCTTTCTCATCAAACTTAACTGCAAATGCTTTTCTGTTCATGTTTATCTGATTGAATTTCATCTTTGTAAATCCTTTTTCCAACAGATATATACTACCAAATACTGGTAGCAATCCATACACAACTTTTTACTCTATAAAATTCTATTAGATTCTTCTCTTGATATTCGTCTTATAGCTTGTCATTACGCTGCTGATTAATCACTTCTCATTGAGGGCTAGGTGGAAGCTCCTCAATTACACAGCTGATGAATTTTGAAATATGGAAGTTTCCATTTACATACAGGTCCAAACAATGATGCCGGAATTAGGGAGAGTGGTTAGTTGTTCCAGTATTCTAGGATTGAGTGGTTTTCCAGGATTTGGGACTTTAAGTGCTAAAACTAGAACAGTTTTTTAATCTTAGTTGGAATCATAGTTTGAGCCCAGAAAATATATCTCCTTCAAATTTGTGTGGGAATATAGATCTCATTTCTTATCTTAACTCTTGACAGCACAACGTTGACATTACTTATGATTCAGACAACCTCAACTAACATTTAAATGGCTTTACTTCAGTATGAATTTCACATTTGTAGGCAAAACAGTGCATAAGCAGCCTTGTAATTTTAAGTTGAAATCATTAAGAAACATTATCAAATTTACAGCAAAGGCTAATTTCTAAAGCCATTCAGTTTGATAATAATGGTTCATGGTGCTTCTCGTTCAGCAAAATTTCAGTTTCAGCACTGAAATTTAACTTTGACTAATGCAACCCATTTCATTAATTTTTTCTTACTGCATTCATCCTTTTGTACTTAAGTGTTGCAGTTCACACATAGTAAGGCAGAAAGGGAGGACCTGATGTATTACCTAGCCACCTATATTTGAATATGTAGTTTAAAAAAATTCTTTTTAACTTATCTGTATACTATTTCTAAAATGGTTACTAGATATGATCAAGATCTAAATAGGGCAAAAGAGGATTGAGTGCTAGTTTACAAAGAAGGCAAGGATAAGAGTATTTCAAGGAAGGAGTAGTCAATAATGTCAAATGCTACTAGAGGTCATGTGGAAGAAATCTAATAGTTTCCTACTTACTTATTCTAATAATAATTAGAATAAGTAAGTAGGAAACTATTAATCATTTCCAATGTAAATATTTCTAGAAATCTTGGGTAGAAAGACTCATATAGATATTAATATGTTTTTAGTGATGAGGAAGTAGAAGCCATTAAAATTATGTAATAGTAGAAAATAAGGTTAGATAGAGATTGTGTGAACACATTATAAAAAGTCCAAACAGTTTAAGGTCAGTTATTGTCTTAATTCATTTTCTGTTGCTAATAACAGAATAACTGAAACTGAGTAATTTATAAAGAAAATAAATTTGTTTTCTTAGAGTTATGAAAGTCCAAGGGTGAGGGGCCATATTTGACCTTTTCTCGTCCTCTGTTTTTTTGCTGGGGGAGGGTAGTGAGTCTGAGTCTTACTGTCACCTAGGCTGGAGTGCAGTGGAATGCTCACAGTTTACCGCAGCCTGGACCTCCTGGGCTCAGGCAGTCCTCCCTCCTCACCCTCCTGAGTACTGGACTACAGGTGTGTACCACCATACCTGCCTAAATTTTTGACTTTTCTGTCAAGACAGGTCTTGCTATGTTGCTCATGCTGGCCTTGAACTTCTGGACTCAAGCAATCCTCCCACCTTGACTTCCCAAAATGCTGATATTACATGTCTGACCCCCATGCCTAGCCTTCTTAAAAAGTCACAAGTTTCCCTCCCATGATAGCCATTAATGTATGAGTAGATTAATGGCCCTCTCGAAAGTCTCATCTTGCAATACTGCCACATGGGAGATTAAATTTCAACATAAGTTTTGGAAAAGGGGACAAATATTCAAACCATAGCTGTCACTTTAATGGCCATGTGGAGAATGCACCAAAGCATTCTACTACACTTCTACTATAGTTCTTTATTATGAACACTGTACGGGCAGGGGTTATGTCTTTTACCTCTACTTCCACTATATAACACAGTTGCTAGCACATAATGACACTCAATAAATATTGCTGAATTGCTGGAAAAAGGAACCCAACAAGTGGTGTTACTTTTTTTGTTTTGTTTTTTAGTTTCTGGCACATAATGGCACTCATTAAATATTGCTGAATTGCTGGATAAAGGAATTCAGTAAGTCATATTATTATTATTATTTGCTTCTTTTGTTGTTGTTTTCAATCATAATATATCTCAAATTTATCCCTTTCTTGTCAATATTTTCACTCAGGTTGATTTACTCTCAAATTATTAAAATAAGTTTGCTATTTAGTTTTTCCTCTGTCATTGCTCATTTCAATCAATTGGGGACAGGGCCACCAGATTAATGTTCTTCTACCATGCTTTTTATTATATCGTTTACCTGCTTGTGACTTTTAAAGCCATATCACTACCAATTGAAATATATGTAAACTCTTTAGTTTTACACCAAAGCAGTCTATAACCTACCTTTCAATCTTTATCCTCCACTACTCTTTACATCTTAGCATCATTGGCCTTATAAAGCATATAAAACCATGAGGACACTGTCAAAATGACAAAATCCAGCAGCCAAAAGTAGTCTTGAAATAATTCAAGTTCTTCTGTTACATTTCTTAAATACCATGAGGGAAACTATATTGGCCACAGGGACTACTTTAAAAAGTAGTCATTCTGGTTTTATTTGTAGTAACCTTAACCTTTAATTTCAACTTTCCTTATGAATACTATTAGCTCCATATTTGCCTCCAAATTCAAGGGAAAACTGAAACTTAGAGGGGAAAATGCCATTTTCCTACTAAGAACCATGTATTTTTAAACGATTAATGGCAAAAGAATTGCTTTAATTGTTCATTCATTTGTCTGACCTGTAAGAGAACCATTATATTGAAATTTTGATTTCATAGGCAAGGACAACTGGAGAGTTGAAGGGACAGTATTCTGGGTCAGAGTTGGGACTATATAATACAGGTTTTCTGTCATATAGTCAATAGACCTCAGTTTCAGAAAAAAATTAGTTCCCATTATATGCTTGGCATTATGTGATACTTCTTAAAAATTCGTTTTCTCTCCTATCCAAGATGCTGAAGTTGCTCTCATGCATTTCCTTCCCTAGACTCTCCAGAAGAAAAACACATATAAAGCCTATTAACTCTACTTGCCTCTTGCATCCTTCTCTGTATTTCTGTTTCAGATTTTGCATTTCAAAGTCTCAAAGACAACTTAGCAGAGCTGATGCCTTCTCAGAGGAAAAGGTAAGAGATAGAGTGGGCCAAGTTACATTCATCTTAAGATGAAAATGAGAAGGGAACATAGAATGCTCAGATGTTCATTACTTTTGTCCCTTCATAGTCATCAGTGTATTATTTGTAGTGTCTGTATCTCTGCAACTTTTTCTGCATATTTTAAGTCTACTTATCTTTGAAGGTCACCTGCTCAGCTAAACATCTTGGCTGGCAGTAATTGCTCTGTACTTTGTTACGCTTTTTTTTTTTGGTACCACTTTTAGGGAGCCTATCACATGGTTGCCCTGGTTATGGTACTTACTATGTACATCTTTTTTTCTACTAAATTGAGCAAGAATCATGCCATTTTTCTCAGTGATCTTCAGAGCCTGGCTACTAAAAGTATAGTCTCCAGGCTAGCAGCATCTATATCACTTGGGAGCTTCTTAGAAATGCAGAATCATGGGCTATACCCCAGGCCTACTGAATCAGAATCAACATTTGAACAAGATCTCCAAATTTATCTGGTATTTATTTGTATGATCATTAACATTTAGCCTTTTTATTATCAGGTGACTTGATATTTCACATTGCATTAATCAGGAGCAGTCTTATAACAACGAGAAATGCTCAGTGTTTTCTTATTTTCATTTACTGAAAGTTCTTGCAAGCAATGTTTTTCTATTATAATTTGAATATTTTGGGTACCTTGAAAACCATTACCTTCTGCATTATAGGTCTTAGTCATCAAAGATACAACATAGATGGCTTTCTCAAGTTCTCTCCTGTTAATTAACTTGTCTGTAGTATACAAGTTTTTTAAATTGTAAGAAGGATTAAAAAATAAGTTAGGTACAAGTTATAAATTTTAAAGTATTAAATATTTTCAAATTTTTGAGTTTAAAAAAATATGTTTTAAAAAATCCCTGGAAACTTTCAACAATATAGTAATCATTTAAATACCATTATATTAAAAACATGGAAAGCCACTTTAAATTTTTCCACTGTATTTTACAGAACATTTTGAAGAGCAATTAAATTAAACTTTAATATACAAAAATGTACTTTATATATACAGTTTTTATGATAAATAATCATGGAAACCAAATGTGTGCTCTAAACTCCTGGTTATTATAAAATTAAAGTGAATGGTAAGGTTTTATATTAAATAAATCTATTTTCCTAATGTTAAATGTAATTCACTTTTGGTGTTGAAAAACCCTAAAACACAGAAAAATAATAGTAGCATAAATCATATAGCCAAAGTTCTCCTCTGGATAAATATCCAGAATTTAGCTTCTCTACATATTATTATGTATCTTTTGAAAAAATAAAGCTGAGATAATACTGTCTTATAAAATTTTGTCATAATTTTTTACTTATATGATAATTTTTATTGAAAACATTTTGTTGTTTAAATTATTATATGTTAAAATTGATTTTCTTAAGATGTAGAGTTCTGTGAATTGTAATAGGTGCTTAGATTCTTTTTATTATTTCTACAATCAGAATACAGAAGTTTCATCATGCCAAAAAAAACTCCCTTATGTCCTTTATAGTCACCTCCTTCCCTACTTATAATTCCTGGCAACCACTGAAATCTTCTCCATAACTATAGTTTTGACTTCAAGAATGTCACATAATTGGAATAATATGGCATAAACTTTTGTGACTGACTTTTGTCACTTAGTATAATGCCCTTGATATTCATTTAAGTTGTTACATGTAAAATGTACTACATTCTATTGCTCAGCAGTATTCGATTGTGGAGATGTGCCAGTTTATTCACTTTTTGAAGAATATTTCTTTCTCAGTTTTTAAAATTATGAATAAATCTGCTATCAAACATTCAAGTACAGATACCTGTGTGAATACGTTTTCATTTCCCTGCATACATACTTAAGAATGATATCGCTTGATAATATGGTAAATAACAACTTTATAACTTTTAACTTTATAAGAAACTGCTAAACTATTTCCCTGAATAGCTGTACCATTTTGTATTTTTAACAATTCATGAGAGCTCCAGTTACTTTTCATCATCTTTACAAGCACTTTGGATTGCCAGTATATTTTTTTAAATTATAGAAATTCTGATGGATTTGCAGGGGTGTCTCATCATGGTTTTAATTTGCATTTCCCTAATAGCTAATGATATTTCTTATGTGTTTATTTGCCATTCCTATATCTTTTTATTGAAGTATCTATCCAAGTCTTTATCCCATTTTAACCATTGAAGAATATTTCTTTCTCAGTTTTTAAAATTATGAATAAATCTGCTATCAAACATCATGTACAGATTCCTGTGTGAATACGTTTTCACAAAACTATTTGTTTTCTTATTGTTTTGCTTGAGAGTTCTAAATATATTTTGGATTCAAATCCTTTTTTAGATATGTGATTTGCAAATATTTTCTCCCCATATGTAGTTTGTCTTTTCATGCTCCTAACAGTGCCCTTTGAAAAACAAAATTTGATGAAGTTAAGCTTATCAATGTTTAAGAAAATGGATCATGCTTTTGGTGTCTGGACTGAGAATTCTTTGCTAATCTCAGATCACAAGTATTTCCTCCCATGTTTTCTTCTACAAGTTAAATAGTTTTACGTTTTATATTTAGATCTATTACCTACTTTGAGTTAAGTTTTGGGAGTAATGCATGATGTTTATGTTGAGTTTTTGTGTGTCTGCATAGATATCCAATTGTTCCAAAACCATTTTTTGAAAACTGTTCTTTCTCCATTGAATTGTCTTTGTGCTTTTGTTAAAAATCAGTTGGGGCATATTTGTGTGGGTCTATTTCTGGGTTCTATATTCTTTTTCATTAATCTGTGTGTCTATCCTTTTGCTAAACCATAATTTTTTTATTAGTATAGTTTTAGAGTGGGGAATGGGCCAAATACTGTTTGTGCATTATTTTTGTAAATAATGTTTTATTAGAACACATACATTCATTTAATAATGTCTATGGCTGCTTTCTTGCTGTAATGACGGAGTTAAATAGTTGTCACAGAGTCTGTATGACCTGCAAAACCTAAAATATTTACCAAATGACCCTTCACAGAAAATGTTTGCCAACTCATGTTTTAACAAAAGTCCTAAGATCATGTATGATTATTCTAACATTATTTCTGTATTTCAAAATAGTTTTGCTATTCTAGTTTCTTTGCCTTTCCGGATAAATTTTAGAATCAGCTTATCTGTATCTGGAAAAAAGAAAAGAAAAACCTTTCTGGGATTTTGATCAGTATCGTGTTAAATCTTTAAATTAATTTAAAATCTTTAGAGTAATCAGAAGACAACTACCATCTTTATGTTAAGTCTTCCAGTCCGTAGACATGATATGTCTCTCCATTTATTTTGTTCTTGATTTCTTTAAACAGTGCTTTAAAGTTTTCAGCATACAGATTCTGTACATGTTGAAGGATTTAAAAGGTCTGACAATTAAGTTAGCAAAGTCATCCTAGAAAGAGTACTACATACCTCATTGCTGAATATCACTGCAGTCACCTTCAAAGTACTCTTCTTGGGAACTATGCACTGATGCCAGCACCTGGTCCACCTGTCAAAGCAATTTTGGAACTCTTTTTCTGGAATGGCCATCAGAACTGTTGTCGTATTACACTTTATGTCCTGAATGTCATCAAAATGTCTCCCTTTCAATAGTTCCTTTGTCTTCAGGTAAGTTAAAAAAGCCATGGGGGGCCAGACCAGGTGAGTAGGGAGGGTGGTGCAATACAGTTATTTGTTTATTGGCTAAAAACTCCCTCACAGACAGTGCTGTGTGAGCTAGTACATTATCGTGATGCAAGAGCTCCTTCAGGACCATTTTTGCACACACCTTTCTCATGCCAAAATTTTCAGTTATGATTTTCCTTTTTCTCTATACATGTTTGTTTGATCTATGCTTGTCACAGTCAGCCAATGATTTAATGCATGATTCGATGAATTTTTGCAATGCTTTCATCAGTTCTGTTCGTTACTGGCCATCCTGAGCACTCTTCATCAGTTACGCTTTCTCTACTCAGAAAGACATTTAATCCATTTGTACACTGCCATTTTCTTCATGGCATTATCCCCATAAACTTGGACTAACATGTCTCGGATTTCACTTCCACTCTTGCCAAGTTTAACAAGAAATTTAATGTTTGTTCATTGCTCTAATTCAAGCTCCAACATTCTCGTGATGTTACACAAAAACATGGAACAACAATAATGAACGCCACTCAGGAAGACACCACCACATGTCAACACAAACATAGCTAATGAGACACTGATATACCAAGGTTACAAAACCTTACTGAGTTGTTGTGCAGTGCTGCCAATGTAAATGCACAGTGGCAAGTTCGCAAACTTGTCACACCTTATATACATAAGCATTTTGAAGTCACTGCAATTTATTAATAAAAATTGTTTTTTATTTCCAATTGAACTATTATGAAGAAATACAATTGATTTCTTATGTGTTGACTATATATCCTGGGAGCTTGTTAAACTCACTTTTTTGTTCTAGGAGTTTTTTGTAGATTCTTTGGGATGTTTTATTCAGACAACCATTTTGTTTGCAAATAGGGATGGTTTAATTTCTTCTTTTCCAAACTACATGTTTTTTATTCTTTTTCTTGACTTGTTACACTGGCTAAGACTTTCAATACATTTTTCAACAAGATTGGTGAAAGTGGATATCTTTGCCATGTATTCAATCTTAGGAGGAAAACATTGTTTTTCTCTATCAAGTATGACATTAACTGTAGTATTTTTTTCTTCCTTTTTGTTAGCTGCTCTGTCTGGGTTAAGAAAGTTCCCTTTTATTCCTAGTTTTTTGAGTTTTGTTTTTTTTAAACCATGAATGGGTATTAAATTTTGTCATGTCCTTTTTGTACCAGTTGATCTGATCAGCTGATTTTTTATTTATACTGTTAAAATAGTGTATTATATTAAATTTGAATATTGAATGAACCCTGCATTCCCAAGATAAACCACACTTAGTTGTGGCATACTCTTCTTTTTATATATTACTAAATTAGATTTCTCAATTTTTTTGTTGAGGATTTTTGCTTCTATGTTTATAAGAAATACCGGTCTATTGTCTGTTTGTTTGTTTTCCTTCTTTTCTTTTTTTCTTTTTTTTTTTTTTTTTGACTCTGTTGACTGAGCTGGAGTGCAGTGGCACTACTACAGCTCACCACAGCCTCAACCTCCTGGGCTCAGGTGATCCTTCTGCCTCAGTATCCTGAGTAGCTGGGACTACGGATGTCTACCACCATGCTCGGCTAATTTTTCAATTTATTTATTTATATTAATGAAGATGAGGTCTCACTATGTTGCCCAGTGCCCAGGCTGGTCTGGACTCTTGGGCCCAAGCAATCCTCCTGTCTGGGCTTCACAAAGTGATGGGATCACAGACATGATATATATACATGTATATATATATTTAAAGATGATTTTATTAGTAAACTCTACTCAAATGTACATGAAATAAACTGCTCCCTTTTAACTGTATATATGGATCAAGTTTTGGTAAATTTATACCTCATTTTAACTACTACCATGATTAAGACATAAAATAATCCCTGTGCTCTTTCTAGTCAAACCTACCCTCCACCTCCACCCCCCCATGCCTAATCCTTAGCCCTAGGCAACTATAGATCTACTTTCTGTCACTATAGATTAGATTTATCTTCTCAAGAGTTTTATTTTAATAGAATCATACAATACTTATTCTTTTATGTCTGGCTTCTTTTGCTCAGAATGATGGGTTTAAAATTTATTCATGTTGTTGAATGTACCTGTAGCATATGTTTAACTTTTTAAGAGTAAGTTCTAACATCCTATATCACTGTAGGATGCCCATAGTTAACAATAATACATGCTTTCAAATTGCTAGAAGGAAGATATTGAAAGTTCTCAACACAAAGACATTTTCTCTTTGGACTCTCTTTGGGTAATGGTAGCCTCAGAAAATGAGCTGAGATGTGTTGCTTCATCTTATTTTCTCTGAAAGAGATGTACACAGTTGATGGTGTTTTTTGTTTTTTGGTTTTTTTAAATTGTTCAGTAGAATTCACCAGCGAAACCACCTGGACTTGGAGTGAAGATATCGCTTAAAGAGTTGTTTTTTAAAAAATATAAACTATGTTTAATTTCTTTAATACATATAGGATTTTGGTAGTTTGTGATTTTCTTTTTTTTCTTTTTTCCTTTTTTTTTGAGTTGGAGTGTCACTCCATCACCCAGGCTGGAGTGCTGTGACACACTCATGGCCACCCTAGCGTCAACCTGCCTCAGCCTTCCAAGTATCCAGAACTACAGTTGCACAACCATGCCCAGCCAATTTTTTAAACTTATTGTACAGATGAGGCTTCGCCAAGTTTCCTGGGCTGGTCTCGAACCCGCAGGTTCAGACAATCTACTTGTCTTGGCCTCCCAAAGTGCTGGGATTACAGGCTGAGTCACGGAGCCCAGCCGGTAGTTTGGGATTTTCAAGGAATTATTCCATTCAAACTGTATGTCAAACTTACTTGCACAGAGTAGCTAACAACATTATTTTATTATCTACTTAATGTGTGTGAGGTTTAATATTATATCCCCTTTTCTCTCCCTGATATCAGTAATCTATGGCTTCTCTCTTTTTTCTTTGCCTTACTATAGTTTTAACACTTTCACTGATTTTTTTCAAACAACAAGCTTTTGATTTCATTAATTTTAAAAATTGTTATTGTTTTCAACTTCACTGATGTATAATTTTTATTATTTCCTTTCTTCTGCTCGCATTGAGTTTACGTTTTGTTTTTTTTTTTTAGTTTCCTAAGATGGAAGCTTAGATTGTTGATTTAGACATTTCTTCCTTTCTAATATAAGCATGAAATGGGATACAATTTCCACTAAGCATCATTTAAACTGTATCTCACAAATTTTCTGATTTCCTTGAGACTGTCTCTTTGACCTATGGATTATTTAGAGGTGTGTTTTAATTTCTAAGTGTTTGGAGATTTTTCTGTACATACTTCTATTATTTATTTCTAATTTAATTCTATTATGGTAAAAGGACATACATTTTAGGTTTTATGACCCAGGATATGGTCTGTCTTGGTGAATGTTCATGTGCACTGCAAAAGGATGTGTATTCTACTGTTGTTGGGTGGAATGATTTTCTAGCTACTCGTTCTATCAATTTTTGAGAGGAGTGATGCAGTATCCAACTGTAAGTGTGGATTTGTCTATTCCCATTTTGACTTTTGTTATTTTTTGTTTTATGTATTATGACATTCTGTTGTCTGATACAAGCACATTTAGGATTATTATGCCTTCCTGATAAATTGACTCATCATTATGTAATGCCGTTTTTTTATCTCTGGCAACCTTTTTTGCTCTGAATTCTACTTTGTCTCATATTAACATAGTCATTTCACCTCTTTTGATTAGAATTTGCATCTAATCTTTTTCCACCATATCTTCATCTTCTTTCTTACGTTTAACCTAAGTATACCACTATATTTGAAATGAGTTTCTTGTGGACAGCATAAAGTTGGATCATGATTTTTTGTTTTTTTTTTTTTTGAGTTGGAGTCTCACTCTGTCACCCAGACTGGAGCTGGAGTGCAGTGGCATGCTCACAGCCGTCCCAGGATCGACCTTCTGGGCTCCAGCAATCCTTGTGCCTCAACTTACCAAGTATCCAGAACTATAGATGCATGCCACCATGCCCAGCTAATTTTTTTGACTTGTTGTAGAGATGAGGTATCACCATGTTGCCCAGTTTGAATTTGAACCCACAGGCTCAGGCAATCCTCTCGCCTCAGCCTCTCAAAGTGCTGATTTGAGCCACCACGACTGGCCAGATCATGATTTTTAAAATGTCTTTCAGTTAATGTCTTTAGACCATTTATAATTAATTAATGTAAATATTGGTATATTTGGATTGAAATCTATTTTATTATTTGTTTTCTTTTTCCTTCATTTTGGTTTTTTCTTTCTCTTTCTTTTTTGCTGCCACCTTTATGGTTATTTGAAGTGTTTTTAGTATTCTAGCTATTGTATTTAACTTTTACAGTCTATGTCGAATTAATATTTTACCACTACAAGTGGAATATAGAAGGCTTTCTATCATTTATGTTCCCTTTTGCACTTTTTATTGTAGTTTTCTTATATATGTTACATTTACATGTGTTGAAAAACTCCATGAGACAGTTTATACATTTTTGCATTCAACTTTCACAAACATTTTAAAGAACTCAAGAGGGAAAAACAGTCTATTATATTTATCCAGATATTTAGTACATTTGTTTGTTTCTTTTCTTTCATTTCCAGTGTTCCAAGTTTCCCTCTACTATCATTTTCCTTATGTCTGAAAAACCTCCTTTAGTAATTCTTTGAAATCAAGTCTCTTGGCAACATATTTTCTTAGTTTGCCTTCACCAAACTTAATTTTCAGCTTTTTTTTTTTTTTCCCAGCATTGTACTCTTTTTCCTCTTTCTAGGACTCTAATGTCATGAATGTTAGTCCTGTTGGCATTGTCTCACAGGACCCTCAGGCTTCGTTCAATTTTTTAAAAATATTTTTTCTCTGTAGTTCATTGGATATTTTTTACTGATCTCTCTTCAAGTTCATTGATTTTTCTTTGTTATCTCCATTCTACTGTTATTGAACCCATCAGTGAGTTTTAAAACATGTTTTGGTTATTTTACTTTTGAGTTCTTAATTGGTTTCTTCTTTATACCTTCTATTTCTTTTTGATACTTTCTACTTTCTATTAATTCTTTTTTTTTTAGACAGGGTTTCACAAATTGCCCAGACTAGCCTCCAACTCCTGGGTTCAAGTGATCCTCCTGCTTCATCCTTTCAAATAGTTGAGATTACAGGTATGTACCACCAGGCCTGGCTTGTTTCAAGAGTTTGTTGACGCTCCTTCAAGTTTTGTCAGATGATTTCAAATCTGTCATCTCAGTGTTGTTGTCTTTTGATTATCATTTCTCTTGTGAGTTGAGATTTTCCTGCTTCTTTATGTGCCAAGTAATTTTGAGTATCCTGGACATTTCGAATGTTATAAGACTTGATCTTGTTGAAGTTCTGTGATTAATGTTGATGCTTTTGTTGTCTTACTAGGTTTTGGCTTCAAGTTACAATGCACCTCTGTGAACTGTAGTTCCAGTGTCAGTTCAGTTTTCAGTCTTTAGAGTGCTGTTTGTAGTGCTGTTTGGTGCTATTTGCAGTGCTACCAGTGTGTGTGACCTGGGTGATGGTTTATATAGTATTTTAGTTTAGATGTCAAAGTCTGTGATGGTAGAATCAGATCGACATATGTTTAGCTTGGGGGAAGCCCTGGAGTTTATAAATAACTTAATGAGGTTGTTTTGTCAAGTGCTTTCCCAACTGCAAATTCCTTGGTACTTTCTGGATCCAGGAAGCTGTGGCTTTAGTTCACCCCGTGCTGTCCATCTACCTCCATGGCTACACCTGTCTCCAGGCCCAAATGGTGGTGAATTAAAGGATAAAACACTGGTAAACTCACCACAGGTTCACAGGCACGTTAAATTATTTTCTTCCTCAATTCATCTGCCACTATTTACTTTCCAGAGTCCTCAAATAGCTGCTTCAATGTATTCTGTCTAGGATTTTTAGCTGTATTCAATGGGAGAGACAGGTAGGAATGTGCAGTAATTACTTCATTTTACCTAGAACCAGAACCCAATAATCATGATTTTAAGTGAGTATACAGTATCTGTAATTTGAATATACTGTAACTTAGTAATTCCCCCATAGATATTTAGGTTATTTGCTTTTATGATAACAATTTAATGAACATTTCTATGTATATATTGTAAAAGTGAAATTTGAAGTTATGGCATTTTTAGGCTTATGATATATGCTGCTAAAATACTTTCTGGAAAATTTATAATGATTTACAATATTTGACCATCTTAAAGAATATTGACCTTAATGGATTAAAACATATCAAATGTAATTTAAAAATCCATATGATCTTGTCTTCTCTTACTTCCACCCTCCCCCCACAATAGTGGCCATTGAGCTCAGGGGTTCGAGACAAGCCTGGGCAACTTGGTGAGACCTTGTCTCTACAATAAATAAAAAAATAAGCCAAGCATGGTAGCATGTGCCTGTGGTTTCAGCTACCTGGAAGGCTAAGGCAGAAGAATCGCCTGAGCCCCGCAGGTCAAGGCTGCGGTGGCCGTGAGTGTGACACTGCACTCCAGCCTGAGCGACAGAGTGAGACTCCAACTCAAAAAAAAAGAAAAAACATAGACCCAAAGAAATAATCAAGAATAGTAAAAGCAGATAGACATTTCTGTCTGGTCCACAATAGCAATATTTCATGATTTTGAAATCATATGTTTCAATATTTTAACAAAGCTTCAGAAAGTCTATATGTGAGAATAATTTCTTTGCAGAACTTTTTTTTTTAAGCCCCTTAAAGTTGAATCCATTTAAAATGGGGTTGAGAACATAGTAAATAGTGAAGATATAATTTGATTAAAAATAAAAGATAAAAACATATAGATAAGCTTATTTTATCTAATAATAATAAAAGGTATGTTATAATTTCAACTTTGAACAAATTCTTAGAAGGATAAAGAGTAAATCAATTTGACTTGCAGGGTGAGAAATGGTTCTAGTTTTTCTGACCACGTTGTCTTATAGAATGACATGGCATCTTTAACTTCATATTTGACTATCACAGCACACATGATTGGAAAGAGGCCCATTTTTTCAAAAAATATTCAAGGAC
>CAUYQG010036403.1:0-19389 GCA_963574415.1 Tarsius wallacei | reverse complement strand
GGATAGGGGAAGCAATTAATGGCAGTAAATACCTGTCTGGGGATGGGGGGACATTTCTTACAAACAAGGGTGCCTGAATGAGACATATTTGTGTACCTAACCCTTAAATGTACCCCTTAATATCACAATAAAAAAAAAAGTAAAAAAAAAATAAATAAAATAAAAAAAAATAAAAAAATAAAAAAAAATAAAAAAAAATAAAAAAAAATAAAAAACTACAAGATACCACTACACACCTGTTAGAGTAGCTAAAATACAAGACACTGACAACAGCAAAACCTGGTGAGGATCTGAAACAACAGTAAGTCCCATTTATTGTTGGGGGGTACAGTCACGTTGAAAACAGTTTAACTGTTTCAAACAAAACTAATCATTTAAAAACATTGTAAGGATGTAGGGTACAATTCAGGATTAGGTACCTAGCTTCATCGTACAGGTAAAGTTTGGGCCTCCCTTTGGTCTCCACCTTGCCTGCTTTGCGATCAGGTACCTTTATTGATGTTATGTGCCCCAAGCCCTGGCAGTTTCCAGTTACTGCCAATCCCTTTCTAATAGTATTCTGATGAATGTTCAGGGCCCAATTTTGAGTGAAAACATGTGGTACTTAGTTCTTTGTTTCTGTGGTAGATCACTGAATATTATAGACTCTAAATCCATCCAAGTTGCTGCAAAGTCCATAATTGTGTCCTTATTTATGGCTGCATAATATTCTATTGGGTATACGTACCACACTTGTTTTATCTAGCCCACTTTTGATGGGCAGCATGGTTAGTTCCATATTTTTGCTATTTGAATAATGTTACAACAAACATGTGTGTTCGGGTATCTTTTTTATAGAATGATTTGAATTCCTCAGGGTATATTTCCAGAAGGGGGATTGCTGACCATGTGAAAGGTTGATTTTTAGATCTTTTAGGAATCACCACACTGTTTTCCACAGTGATTGTACTAGTTTACATTCCCACCAACAGTCTAGAAGCATTCTCTTTTCCCCACTTCCTCTCCAGCATCTGTTGTTTTTTGAGTTATTGACAATGGCCATATTGACTAGAGGTAAGTAGTATCTCAGTGTAGTTTTAATTTGTATTTCTTTGATGATTAATGAGGTTAAGCAATATTTCATGTATCTGTTGGCTGCTTTTATGTCTTCTTTTGAAGTGTTATTCATATCTTTTGCCCACTTTTTTATTTTTTATTTATTTTATTTATTTTTTATTTTATTTATTTATTTATTTATTGTTTGAGTTGGAGTCTCACTCTGTCGCCCAGACTGGAGTGCAGTGGCTGCTCCCGGCCACCGCAACCTCGACCTGCTGGGTTCCGGCGATCCTTCCACCTCAGCCTTCCAAGTAGCTGGAACTACAGGCGCGTGCTACCACGCCCGGCTAATTTTTTGATTTTTACTGTAGAGATGAGGTCTCGCCAAGTTGCCCAGGCGGGTATCGAATCTGCGGGTTCAGGCAATTCACTCACCTCAGCCTCCCAAAGCGCAGGATTACAGGCTAAGCCACCGAGCCTGGCTTGCCCACTTTTTTATAGGACTGTTTGTTTTATTTCCTTTTGGCACATTTGAGTTCCTTGTAGATACTGGAAGTTAGGCCTTTGTCAGATATACGGTTAGTAAACATTTTTTCCCATTCTGTGTGCTGTCTCCCCACTCTTTTGATGGTTACTTTTGCTTTGCAGAAGCTTTTCAGTATGATGAGGTCCCACTTGTCTATCTTATCTCTTAAGGCATGAACATTTGGGATTTTTAAATCAGGAATTTGTTGCCTATTCCAATTTCTGTAAGAGTATGTCTTGAATTTTCTAAGATTCTTATAGTTTGAGCTTTTATGTTCAGGTCTTTGATAAATTTAGAGTTGATTTGTGTGTATGGTGATAGGTAGGAGTCCTGTTTCAATTTTCTACATGTTATCAGCCAGTTTTCCCAGCACTATTTACTGAATGGGTTCTCTTCTCCCTATTGGTTGTTGCTGGAGGCTTTGTCGAAGATGAGTTGGTTAAGAAATTGAAGTTTTGCTTCTGAAATCTGTATCCTGTTCCATTGGTCTCTATACCTGTTCATGTATCAAAACCCTTGAACACCTAGGCATAGAGGGTACATAGCTCAAATTAGTAAGAGTCATCCATGATAAACTCACAGCCAACGTATTGCTAAATGGACAGAAATTGGAAGCATTTCCCCTGAAAATCGCAACAAGACATGGCTGCCCACTCTCTCGCCTCCTGGTCAATACAGTATTGGAAGCCCTAGCTAGAGAAATCAGACAAAAGAAGGAAATCAATGCTGTCCAAATAGGAAAAGAGGAAGTAAAAGTATCTCTCTTTACTGATGATATGATCCTATACCTCGAAAATCCAAGAGAATCTGTCAAAAACTTCCTTGCACTGACAAAGGACTTTGGCAGAGTCTCAGGGTTCAAAGTCAATGTGCAAAAGACAGTCTCATTCTTATATACCAAAAACAAACAGGCAGAGAATCAAATGAAAAGCACATTCCCATTCACAATAGCCACCCACAAAACAAATGAAATACCTCGACATCTTCCCAACCAGAGAAGTAAAAGATCTCTAAATGAAAACTACAAAGCAGTTCTCAAAGAAATAAAAGAAGACACATTGTTAAGATGTCCATCCTACCAAAAGTAATCTACAGATTCAACTCAATACCCATTAAATTTCAACAGCATTCCTCTCAGGCATAGAAACGACAATACAGAAATTCATATGGAAACATAAACGACCACGAATAGCAAAAACAATTCTTAGCAAAGGAAACAGAGTGGGAGGTTTCACTGTTCCGGACTTTAAGTTTTATTATAAGGCTACAATAATCAAAACAACCTGGTGTTGGTACAAGAACTAATCATGTTAAACTAAATATCTAGCAATTATGCCCCTCGTTATTTACTCTAATTAGTTGAAAACACATCCATACAGAAACCTGAACACAGATGTTTATAGCAGTTTTATTCATAATTGCCAAAATTTAGAAACAAACCAAGATATCCTTCAATAGGTGAAGAGACAAATTGTGATACACCCAGACAATGGAATATTTTTTCTGTGGTAAAAAATGTGTTATCAAGCCATGAAAAGACATAGAGGAAACTTGAATGCGTATTCCTAATTGAAAGAAGTCAATTTGAGAAAGCTACATACTGTATGCTTCCAACTATATGACAGTCTGGAAAAGGTCAAACTATGGAGACAGTAAAAGATCAGTGGCTGCCAAGTCTTAGTGTGGAGGGAGGAATAAATTGGTAGAACACAGATAATATTTGGAGTAGTGAAATTCTTCTGTATGATACTGCAATGAATATTATGCGTGTGTCAAAACTCATAGACTATACAACACAAGTGAACCCTAATGTAAACTATCACTTTTGAGTGATAATGATGAGTCAGTATCGATTCATTGATGGTAACAAATGTATCACACTATTGTGAGATGTGGTCAGTGGGAAAGGCTATGCATTGAGAAGAGGGAATGTATGGAAACTTTTTGTACTTTCTACTTGATTTTGCAGTATGCAGACATACACACACACATATGTAACTTACATAAGATAAAAATTGCATTTCATATTATTTTAGAAAGTCTGCACTTGCATTATTTTCGTATGTCATAAATCTTCTGAAGTTTCAAGACTATACTTAGCAAATATCCACATTGATATTTTATCCCAAAGATGACTTTTAAAAAAATCTCATCTCAAGTTTATAGCTCAGAAATTATGAATCAATATACACGCACATTACCATGCAAACAAGCTTTGTAGGACTTGCATTTTCTAGGTGAAATTAATGTGAACAGTTTTCTTTTTTGATTTATTAACTCATTTAATTACACTCATTTGCTTGATGACTCTCCAAGGAGAGATATGGTATGCAATATTTTTAAACAGATTTGAGTGATTAACCCCATTTATCAAAAAGCTTCTTATGTGCCAAGTGGTCTGAGTATTTTGAGAAAACCGTGGTCTGAGTATTTTGAGAAAACCACATAAGTACAGGGAGGCCAGTTCTCCTAGAATCTGATGGCTGCACAATTAGCTCATTTCCACCACTCACAGAAACTGCACTTGTAAGGTTACCAATTCGGTCATAACCTTAAATGTCCATCTATATCTCAGGACTCTCAAAGGTGCATATGACTTTATCTCTGTCATGCAAAAAGTCAAGAACAGAAAAAGTAAAAATTAAGAAATCTGAGACTTTATATTACAAAATCATGTGTTGCATATTCCTTTAAAATAGACATTGCACATTGTATGTTTTATTACACACCATCTGTGATGGTTAATTTTATGTGTCAACTTGGAGGATGCTTTTAGATGAGATTTACATTTAAATAGGTGAAATTTGAGTTAGCAGATTGTTCTCCACAATGCGGGTGGGCCTCATCCAATTAGTTGAAGGCCTGAACAGAATGTAAACACCACCTCCTAAAGCAAGAGAATTCTCCAGCAGAGTGCAGTCAGACTTCATCTGCACAACTGACTCTCCTGAGTCTTGAGTTTGTGGCCCACACTGCAGATTTGTGCCTTATCATAAATTTATTTCTACACACATACACTTCCTATTGGTTCTGTTTCTCTAGAGAACTCTGACAAATAGGCCATTCAAAGATTTAAAATAAAACAAATAAAAAATAAGGTGACAACTCTATTTAATGTTTTCTACTTAATTCTCAAAACTCTGGTAATACACTTTGAAGTAAGCAGCCTTCTATGCAGCTGTGAGATCCCAGGCATACATCAAGGACAAAACATGAGCTATTTTCTTTCATTGAAATCAGGCTCCATTCGGCGGGGGGGGGGTAACAATGTGTGTTGTGTTGTATCACGGGAAGAAAAATAAAATAGACACAAAACACCAACAACGAAAGTCCTTATTGTACAAAACAAAGCACTTTAAGTGTTATGGTATGTAGGTGGGGAGAGAATAGTTTGAACCCATTTTGAGAGTTTCGAACTTGATAAGGAAGCTTAGTATTGCCTTGGAATCTTCATTTTGGCTTTGACGGACTGCAAATATAGAAGGAAGAACATGAAAGTATATCTTGGAAAAAAAAAAACTTAGTTACTGCTTCTAAAAGAATTTTCTGGTTTTAGTATGCAATATTCATTCCTGGAAAATTTAAAGTCTCAATGAACTTTGCAGAACTATAGTGCAAATAACAGACAACAATAACTAACACATAACAATTATTAGATGCTTTCTAAGCTCTGTTTAAAACACTATTATCCATTATTTCACTTGAAAATCACACTATGTTGAGACAATTGTCACTATTTCTCTCATTTTACAAATGATCACAGTTAGAAAATTTATTAATAAGTTATCTGCTAATTCCACTGATATTTCAGATGGCAAAATGGGTTAAAAGTGGTTAGATGAGTGTCTCAAAAATACATGGTTACTTAATAGAAAAAGTGAAGTCAAAATGCTAACCAGTAAATTTAATATTGTTACTGTTTAGCTGACTCATGGGTCATTACTATTCCATATGCTTTGTATTATAACAGCCTTTCTCAATGAGAGTTTCTTGATAGAATTAAGCCCTACTACATTGAGACATTCAGAAATCCATTGTGTGTGCATGTGTGTGTGTGTGTGTGTGTGTGTGTGTGTGTGTGTGCGCACGTGTGTGTGTATATATAGGATAAAGTTATCTCCTGAATATTTAGAATGATGCAGGTTATATATCATCTTTGGAAAAATTGAGAAGATAGTCACTAAAATAATTTTCTGTAAGATTTAATTCTCCCAAGCAAGCTCTGAGACTTTGATAAGAATAAGCATCACCTGAGAGTTTTACTAAAAATAGGGATCCTATGCCACACTTTTGAGATTTTTGATTTATTAGTTTTGGCATAAGGCCAAGGAATCTTTGTTATAAAAACAGTCTCACATCATAGTAATGCAGGTGAATCTCTGTGTTTGTTTTGTTTTGGTTTGGTGTAAACAACAGAAATTTATTTTCTCACAGTCTTGAGACTACAAGTCCAAGATCAAGGTGTCAGCAGCTTTGACTTCTCTTGAAGCCTTGAAGCATCTCTCCTTGGCTTGCAGATAGCCACCTTCTCTCTGTGTCATCATGCAGCCTTTCCTCTGTTACACACATCCCTGGTGACTCTTTATGTGTCCCGATCTCCTTTTTATAAAGACGCTGTCAGAGTGGGTTAGAACCCACCCTAATGGCCTCATTTTAACTTAATCGCCTCTAAAGGCTCTGTCTTTAAACACAGTCCCTTTCTGAGGTATGATGAACTAGGACTTGAACATATAAATTTATATGGGGCACAACTCAGTCCATAACATTACTTAACTCTTATTTGTCTTTGATATCTTGGTTTCAATGTCACTTCCTTAGTGTAGCCCTCTCAATTCCAAGACTGGGATAGATCCCCCTGTTATTTCCTCTTATGGCCCACACTTTGTTCATAATCTTAATAACAAATGCTGTTAGAGTCATTGTAACTTGCCCCTGTTTCTCCCTCCACCCCATCATCTATGCACTGCACTAAAACCTCTGTGAAGGCAGTGGCCAAGTTTATCTGCTCACCACTTAGTCCTGGACCTAGTCCCTTGTCTGCACACAGTAGGCACTTAAGTATATGGAATGCTGGATGGGTGAATGAATGGACAAATAAAAAGCAGGACCAGCCACTTTTCATTTTACCTTGACCAGTCTCTCTTGTCAGATACAATGGTCTTAAGTATGCAGGAAGGCTGATGTCCATGTCAATGCCTGGGAAAGAGAAGTCAGTGTTTCCCAACAATCTATGTTGCCTTTGTTCTAGCCTCATAATGAATAACAATCATTCCTTCCAAAGGATGAAATTATATCCCTAAAATCAGCATAAAACTATTAAGAAAGAAACCCCACAGGAAAGACATTTGTTGTGCACCTACTATGCGGCAAGCAGTTGGTATCTTATTTGATTCTCATGTCAACTCTGCAAAGTAAATCTATTTTGTCTTTATAGACAGTCCAACTGAGATTCAGAGAGGTTAAATGTGTTGTCACTTTTATATAAAAAAGAAAGTTGGAGGGAAAATTTGGATCCACGTATGTGTGGTTTTAAATCCCATACTGTTTCTTATGCACCAAGCTTTGGTGGTGAAAGGTATCATAGCAAACCATCCCGAGTCCTGATATCCCATGGGTGACTGCTTTCCTGCTTGCCTCTCACAGATTAATGGAATAGAAGGGGGGAAACAAGGAGGAAAGAGAGAGAAGGCTATACATCAAGAAATTAGGCCAATGCACTTCCATTATTCTACAAACACTCATTTATTAAATATTTGTATCAGTTATAGGAGCTGGGGACAAAATCTGTGTTGTTTTCTTAAAAAAATGTTTTTAAATATAAAATACTTTGAGATTCACAGAAAAGCTGTGAAGATAATCCAGAGAGTTCTCAAATACCCTTCACCAAATTCCCCCTAATGTTAAATTAACATTGAAACAGCATATTAATTAAACTACAGGCCACTATTTTTTCAATAATTCTGAGTGTACTTTAAGAAATTATTTCCTAGAATGCTTGCACTTGTGAAAATTTTTCAGGTGGACATTAATCATATTTAAAGAACAACACCTTTGCTTCTTGATTGAACAAGTGGAAATTTGTAGTTTTAGCTTAGTGAGTAATATGGTAGATTTAATTATAATATGTGCATTTTCTATGAGGATATGGCTCTAGGTGAATTGAAAAATCAATGATATATAATATAATGAATTATTATTAATCTTATATTTTAAAAATCACAGTGAGGCTCATAAGCTAGACCTTCTATCTTATCCTTCCTAGGAAGATGTTCCCAAGTAATGTGGTTACAATAACAACATTGACTACAACAAAAACAATACCTAATATCTCCTGAGAACAGTGTGTGCTCACTACTATTCAGTTTTATATGTCTGCATTTATTTAGTCCTCAGACCACTTATTTGTGCAGCAGTTTCTTCTTTATTTATTTCAATAGCTTTCAGGGGTACAAATAGTTTTTAGTTGCAAGGTTGGCTTGTATACTGGCAAAGAAGTCTGGGCCTTTTTTGTACCCACCACCCCCACCTATGTACATTGTAGTTGACTTTTTGCCCCTCCATCCTTTCCCACCTTTCCCTTTCTGAGTCTCCAATGCCAATTCTAACATTCTCCATGCCTTTTCAGATCCTGAGTTTAGCTACCACTTATGAGAACATGCAGTGCTTGGTTTTCTGTTCCTGAGTTAGTTCACTTAGGCTGACGGCCTCCAATTCCATTCAAGTTGCAGCAAAAGACATTATTTCATTCTTTTTGAAAGCTGAATAGTATTCCATAGTGTATATATGCCACATTTTCATTATAACACTAATATTGAAAATAATTAAATACTCATGATGAACTAGCACCTGGTGAGTAGAAGACAACATGAATATTTTGCTCAGCGTTCATTGAGTTATGGTGTTGGTTAGTGCTGAACCTTATGAGAAAGAATGAGAGAGCAATAGGGTGAAAAAAATCTTCTTCCTCTCTTCATTTTATAGGTCAGGAACTGACACCCAGTGGTGACAGGTAAGGAACAAGCGGTCATGTAAAATATCTGAAACGCAGGGCTCAATTCTGGTATGCTATCATAAAACTTAAATGACTTATAGTTTTTCTCATCTCATTTATAAAATCAAATGTCGTGAAAGAAATAAACCAACGGAATAAAAAGAAGAACTTAGAACCAGACTTGTGTGTCAAAAAGAATTTGAGCTATAACAAGTGGAGAAAGAATTTGATTCTTATTCAGTGGTTTTTAAGGTTGGTTGGCAGAACCATGGGAGTCTGATACCTCCTTAGGAGGTTTGTAAGATAAAAAAACATTTATAAATAAATAATTAAATTATTTTTAGTATTAAATTCAAATACTAACAATATTTATATAATTCAAAGGACAAATGAGTTTAGTTGTATTAACTATAAAGTGTAAAGGCTTGTCAAGATCAGACATTTAAAGAAGCACTAGCTTAGTGACAGATTGCTTAGTTTGAGAAGTGTCTCAGTCTTTGGGGAAAAATAAAGCTAGACTCTATATAATTTACAAAAGAAAACAAATATCATTACAAGGCATCACTATGTATTTTACAAGCATTTTCAAGATATCATCCAAAAAAGTGGATATTTGTGTATAGAAGGAAAAATGGAAAAGGGATTTGGGGCACAAGGTAGGAAAATAAGAGGAAAATAGTGTTTAAATAAGTAAATTATGGAGTAGTATACCATAATTTAAGAGTGCTATTAACTCTACTTTCTGCAACTGAAGTTGCAATAAAACCAAATAATTGAAAGTCATGTTTTTACTGTATCTGATAATGTGATTTTAGCTTCATCTGTAGTAAAAGTAAGAGAATATTAGAAGACATGATTCATGTGGAAAAATTAAGTTAGAAATCTGGCTATGAAAATGTCTTATAAATGAAAATGTTTAACATTTATAGCTAAATATTTATGACTCAAAGTTTAGGCAGTGATTCATCAACATATGAATTACCCTACTTAGCCTTCCAAATTTCTCAACAGCCTGTTGTGAATTTCTATTTAAGTACTTCTACTACACATATTATTGTCAAAATTATTTCCTTATCTATCAGGAAAAAAATATATTTCTTTTTACCAAGATCAAACAAATGCTATTTTGTTTTCATAGTAAGAGCATTAAATATTAATTAAGAATAATGTAAAGTAGTTTAAAATAGAAATGCGGAGGTGAAACAGTAGTAAAGCTTAAGAAATATTGACAGTAGAAAGTTATATTTGTCTTCTATTTTAAATCTCCTTGGAATATTGATAAAACAGTTTTCCTAAAATTTAAAATTTTATTTGTGTCTGCAAAGAAAAGAGTTCTTTTTTGTTAGCTCCTTCTACTTAAGTCTAACTATTGTGGTCCTAGAATAAGACAAACATAAAAAATAACACCGAAGGTGAGTATTGCAAAAAACCTATAGGAGTACATTTAAAAAAGGAACTTCTGCTTGTATTTTTATCTCATTCAATTAAATTGTATGTGACTTGTTACACTTTATATACTTTATTATATACACACATAGATGTAGTAACATATATTTATATAAAATATAAACATAAGTTATATGATAAGACATACCAGGGGTGCCAAAAATACATACACATTTTAAGAGATGTTAAGAGATGTTCACCATAATCAGAATTGTTTGGTAACCACTTTGAGCACCACTTGTAATTTCAGATGTTAAATGTGACTTATATTCATCTTATTGAGTATTACAATTTAATACAGTTTTTTTTTCCTTTCTTAAAATATGTATACTTTTTTTGGTACCCTGTGTGTAATAATAAAATATATAAATAAATTATATTAAGGGAAATGTTCAAACATCTTAACTGAGATGTGATAAACAATTGTTCAAGTTCACAGGGCACATAGTAGGATACTTTCATCCTTTTAATTGTAAAATTTCGCTTAAGAAATGGCTGGGAACAACTGGATAAGCAATTTCAATTCTTCTGCCCAATGACCTTAGCTCTGGTCCAGCACATGAGACCATACCAAAACAGTGCTAGATTGGAACCTATTCCTACTCCCCTATAGTAAATGTAAGAGAACATAGTTCAAGATCTGAAAGTGCTTAGTTTTCTTTATTGCTCTTAAAGTGATTCTGCAGAAATCTCTATTCCCATCATTTCATCCATATTATACCCTTGCTTCTGACTCATTCCAGATTAATCTTTTTCTAATATTTCCAGTAGCATCTTTGTCTTCACATATTTTTAATGTGTAATGTTTTTAATTTCTATGCCGTTTCATACTTGTGGAACTTGCAAATTGAGAGACAGCATGACAAGAATGAATAAATAATAAAACTAAAAAGCATTGGTTGAGAAAAAAGCACAGGTGTCTATTTATGAATTAAGACAACTATTGTTAAATGATATAAGCATTTAACTAATATATGTAATATATAGTCTAAATAAAGACCTAAGGCTAACTTCTTTTTAAATAATACATGACATGGCCTTCAATTTCAAATTAATAGGCAAGTGTCGAGTCTCTTGAAAAAAATCTTGAGACACTACTAAATTATGACCTGAAATCAGAGAGAGAGGCACTAATTATATTTTTGTTATTTGTGACACATTTCAATCTTTGTTAAGAATTATCAAGAATTCAAGTTAAAAATAAAAGAATGCCAGTCAAGTTGTGTTTTAAAGATAATAAGAGACAGGATACAGAAAGTTTAAGTGCAGTTTTCCTGACAAAATATGATGAGTGCATGGGTATGTTATGTTCGCTGGAGTGTTTCAATATGTGTAGTAACTTAAGATTTTTTAAAACAATATAGTCTGATTAATCTCTGTTCATCCCTAAGAACTTTAGATTGTGACCACCTTAGCAACATAAAGGGTTTGTTGGGTTTCATTTTTTCCAATACTTAGTACAGTGGCTATCATATTACCAACAACAACTAAACACTTAATAGTCATTGAAAGAAAGAGAAAGGAAAAAAGAAAGGAAATGGAAGAATGGAAGGAAGGAATAAAATAAAGGAAGGGTGGGAGGGATGGTGGGAGAAAGAAAGGAAAAAATGAAGGAAAGAAGAGAGCATGGAGGAGAGAGAGAGAAGAAAAGAGAGAGTGAAAAGGGAGAAAGAGAGGGAAAAGGAAGGAGAGAGGGAAAGTGAGAGAGAGAATATAATTACTACTGAAAAAAAAAGTCACATTGCCAGTCACATACAGCAAAACTATAAACTGGATTAAAGTAAATGATCAAATTAGTATTAATCTCCCATAAGTGTTTTCTGGCAGAACCATAGTGATACTGACGAATTGGCTATTCAGTGACTTTTTTTTTTGAAAGCAGGATTTATTAAGAGGACAGAAAAGCTCCCACAGTGGAAGGGAAACCGAAGGGGTTGCCCTGGTGAGTGATTCTTAAACCTGGCTGAGCTTTAGAATCCACCTCCCATCAATGATATCAAAATTCCAGAATAGGGGACAATAGTTTTCTTAGGTTTAAAAACTCAAACTTAGAAGTTTTATAAAAAAAAACAAAACCGTCCAGAAATGATTTTCTGTATTTCACTTTCTTATTTTCTTATGAATGCTGTTATCTGACATAATTCTTGCTCAGCTATCGGAAATGTCTTAGTATTATTTTACTCTACTTTCTGTGATATGTTATTTCACAAGGTCTGGTTCATGTTCATGTTCTTGTTTCAAATGCTGTATGATTTGTTCTAATGATCTGTTTCAGAACAAGAATTTCCTTTGCTCCATCCTGTTAGAAGTCACATGAGGCACTACAAAGCAGAGATCTAAAGAGTAAAAATTATACAAGAAGAAGGACACTAAGTCATTTCCTCAGAACTCTGAAATGTTGTGTAAACCCTCCTTTTGCTTCTGATGCTGGAAAAGAGACTATACTGTCAAGGTCCACCAGAGAATTAGACCTCAGCCTACAATTTAATAATTTGAGGATCTAAAGAGTGAAGTTCTCCCTCACACATTATAACTTATCTTCTACCATGCAAAGATTACTTTGATTTCACTTGCTAAGTGGCAGGCCTGTGCCAAAATGCATACCTCTGTGTTTTGGAGCATACATATGGCAAACTTAGAATCTAAATGGGTACATTTCATATAAAGTTCTTAGTCTTAGTTACTGGTGAGTTGTCAGATTAAATTTTCTTCAATTATAAACAAAGTATCCATAGACTGAACCTGAGATATGGGAAAAATAATTCTAAATCCTCATGAATAAACCTCAATTTCAAAGTAACTTTTTGAGCAACAGATACTACATGATATAATTGTATATCTTTATACAGAAATGTGTTTAAATTTTACGGACTTGCCTTTTTTCTTGTTATGTATTATTTATATAAAATTATTGGTCAGACGCGGTGGCTCAAGTCTGTAATCCCAGCACTTTGGGAGGCCGAGACAAGAGGATTGCCTGAGCCCGAGGGTTCGAGACCAGCCTGGACAACATGGTGAAACCTCATCCTGGGCAAGCAAGACCTCATCTCTACAATAAATCAAAAAATTGGCCGGGCGTGGGAGCGCACGCCTGTAGTTCCAGCTACTTGGAAGGCTGAGGCGGAAGGATCGCCGGAGCCCAGCAGGTCGAGGCTGCAGTGGCCGGGAGCGGCCACTGCACTCCAGTCTGGGCGACAGAGTGAGACTCCAACTCAAAAAAATAAATAAATAAATAAATCAGGTGGGTGTGGAAGCGCGCATCTATAGTTCCGGCTACTTGGAAGGCTAAAGGCGGAAGGATCGCCTGAGTCCAGCAGGTTGAATCTGTGGTAGTTGTGAGCATGCCACTGCACTCTAACCTGGGCGACAGAGTGGGATTCTGACCCAAAAATAAATAAATAAATAAATAAATAAATATTATTATTGAATATTGCAATTTTACGGATGTGTTCTGGATATAATGATTTTATCAGACTATTTTTGAAAGTGTAGGTTTTCAACTCCATCAGAACTTATGCCCAAACTTTAAAACATGTATTTGTATCACCCTAAAAATTATTATGCAACATAATCTTACTTCAACATAATTATGCACTTATAGCTTAATCTTAATGTAAAAATAAAAATAAATTCAGAATAAAATAATATGTATTTTTTCTCAGCATAACCAGACTAGAAGACCTAATGACAAGAGTGAGGTATTATTCTTCGCTCATGTATACAAATGTTCCCTGAGACAGTTGTGTTGTTTGGGTGAGTTAATTATGATTGATATCGTCACAGATAACATGATTTTTCCAAAAAGGTGAGTCATTGAACACAGTGTTCCCTTGAAAATGGTTAGATCAGGTTCTAGGCTCTATGAAAACTAAATTTTTACCAGCAAAAATATTCAGAGAGATCATTGAAGTTTGTGTCAAGAATGTGAGAAGCTTTTGCTGTATAAGACTGACCCATGTAGAACACCGATTTTTTCTCTCACTAAGTGTCAACACTACCATTTGATCATTCTGACAACAAAAATGTTATTCAATATTTCTCAAACATTTCCTTGGGGTGATACCACTGGAAATAATTGATACAGCCTTCCTCTTTGTTTCAAATGAGCAAACTCTGGTCAAATCCAGGGCAAACTAGGTTTAAAAATTGAAAAATAAAATATCTGAAATATTCTTGGTCCATTTTAAATATAGCAAACTCTGCAACCTGCAGTGCATTTTCCTAAATTCAAGTAGATCACAAACTTGGTATTCCTTCTTACCCATTGCACTTCTATTTCAATCATGAGTCCCATTGCTGTCTTGTCCTACATGCAAGTCCTGACTTTCCCAGTTTTTTGCTGTATAGCTTGGGAATATTATTTAACTTGTCTGATTTTCAGTTTCATCATGTATAAAAATAATAGTTCCACTCATAGAGTTGTTATAATGATAAGCATGACAAGGCTTCTAAGTTTACAACTCAAAAGAAGAATGAGAACAAGTTTTTACTTGCCCAAAGAAAGCTGATATCTAAGAAGATTTGATATTTGGGTTCATTTTAGAGTAGTTAAGTGGGTTGGGTGATCAGTCTTCAGTATGTAGACATTCATGAGAAGACAAATAAAAATTATCAGAACACACAAAAGCAGTTATACAGTATGAATAGCTAATGGCATGCATTAGTTTGAGATAGTTTGTAATAATATACTTTCCACTGGGATTTTAATGATTAGCCAAGTTCATTAGCCAAAATGATGCCTTCCCTGAAAGTGGCTTGCATAAGCATTGCCAAAGCTTGTCTCTCATTGTTCTATGTTTCAACTGTTGATCTTCTCCATCTCTAACTAAACATATTCTATTATATGTCTTTGAACAACATTCAGAGGATCATTATTATGTTCAAAGGAAGTTATCTCTGCCTTTCTCCTGCATATACTGGCTACAGGTATTATTGTCCAGTTATTTACAGGAGGAAACCTGTAAATCCCAACAATTAGGATTTAATTAAAATCCTAACAATTAGGATTTAATTAAAATCCTAACAATGAACCTTATTCTTTTATTCATTCAGCTAAAGTGTATTACTCTTCTAACAACAACTTTCATTTTCTGCAGGGCTTTAATTTCCTGTATGCAGTTATTGTGCTATTTTGTGCTTGTACAGTAGTTCTCAAACTTTAGCATATGACAGAATCATCAAAATATTTATTAACACACAGATTGCTGGGCCTCACCTCTAGACCTTCTGATTCAGCAAGTCTGGGACAAAGCCTAGTAACTTGCTTTTCTAGCCAGTTCCCAAGTGAAACTCTTGCTATTGGTCTAGGGATCATACATGCAGAAACACTGTACTAAAGTCTAGGATAGGATTATAAATGTCTCACTATTCAAAAACCCTGCAAGTATAATTATTGTACCTGTGATTATTACACTATGTTATTAAGGGATCCCGATTGAATAATTCAGCATGAAATCAAAGCACATAGCAAAGTACCTTAGCCAGTTGTGAAGAAATTAGTAAAAGCTTCTCCAAGGAGTTGTATATTATATAGAGACCTGAACATTGAATAAGTTGGCCAAGTAAGAAGAAACAAATATATGGGGAAGACACTATCAGAACAGATCCCTGGGTAGTGAGTCTAAAATTGGGGAAGGGAAAAAGGATGACATAGTCTCACATATCATAAAACGAATATGGTAAAGACACACCTTTGGGAAAAATTGATTGATGTAAGACATTGAGTCAAGTCCAGCAGAAATTTAGATCTGAGTGAGTAGAAACAAAAAGCTAGAGTTTTAAGACAAAATAAAATTATAGCTTCTAGAAATGTAAAAGGAAGAAAGACAACTAAGTAGTAAGCCAATAAAGCAATTTCAAATGAATTTGTGTGAAGGTTGTTTGCAAAAGCAAGTACTCTGTAGCCACCATCCAAAGATGACATTCTAAAATGTGAATACCTGGTAACTCAAATTGTGAATATTTGCCCCTATGAGATTTCGGGGGGGGGGGGCACAGCCAAGATAAAAATACAAACATTATGCCAATTTTTGACATTTTGGCTGTACTCATTAAATGTACTAAGCTGGCAAAGGCAAGATTCTAACATGTTTTGACAAACAGAGTGAACTTTGACTTCTGTTTAGATACTTTGAATTAACCAAGAGTCCAGTAAAGAGGGAAAAAATAGTGCCATATGTAATGGATTAAAATGTATGCCAAACCAAGACAAACAAAAAATTAAGCAGCCTCTACAATATACCCCAATTTCTGGGTTTTAAACAGCAACTAAAATTGTACTGAAATATGAGTAAAAACTTGGGAAGGACCACAATAATTTGCTGAACTCTGAGAATTTTATTGAACTGTGGACTAAACCTGTAAATTAAAAAACCAAGAGTCAACCACTTAGTGACCCTGTTTGAACCAGAATTGAACTTATATTTTGGCTATACTCATTAAATTGTACAAGCAATATTTTTCCAGACCAAACCTAAAAGAGGCTGACCTCCATTGTACCTGAGTTTCTACTTTTTAAACAGACTTTTTACGTGATAAAAATCTGTAGTAGATGTAAGTTCACTTAGGTGGCAACTATTGAAGTTTCAAGTTCCTTTCTGAAAAATAAATTCTGGCCTTGAATGGCCTGCTGCAAGTTACTGTTTCCAAAATGTACTAAACTGGGGATTCATTGTTCATAATAATAAATAGCCCTTTCTTAATAAACACATGATCTTTAAATAAATGATCACACAGAAATAGCCAATAAGAGGAACAACCAGTAGTAAAGACTTGGCTTCCTTCCACACATGGCTGGTATTAGCTTTCATTCTCATCCCTCTTAATCCTTTATGAGGCAATTCCCCACCTTCTTTCTCATAAATCCTGTTTTTTCCCCAAACCTCAGGATCAGCCCAGACTGATGGTTACAGGGTAATATCTGCCAATGCTGAAGGGAAATGAAAGAGATAAAAGAGGCGAACTGCTCCTTAATTTTACTGTCATAGAGACTAACAATAAACTCAGTGTTTCATCATTTTTTACTTCCATTTCTTACCTCAAATATTCTTTTAAAATATTTTGATAATAAAATGCCAGAAATTAATTAATCCTGCTATCTTTCAATGCTGGTGAATTTGATTTCAATATTTTCATTCTCAAGAGCCCAACAATAATATCAAAACGCTTTTATACTGTCCTCTTTAAATTTAAGTTTTAGGAAAGAAAGGAAGGAAGGGAGGGTGGGAGGGAGGGAAGGGAAAGGGAGAGTGAGAAAGAGGTAGACCTGCCCAACCTCCCCATAGAACTAAAGGCTACAATTATTTGACTAAACATAAAAATTGACCTCCCTTCTTAAAACTTAACAACTTAATTTGTCTTATCTGAGGTCCTTACTCAGGAAACCGACTCTCAGGTCTATAGTATCAAGAAAATACAACTCACATGCAGACAATGAGATGCCAGACCCCTCCCTAATTCCTGTTTACCAACTCCTTTTCCTTACTCCTCCTTAGTTCCTGCTTTCTACATTCCTGCCCCACTATATATACACTTGACTTTAATGAGATGAGAGACAGATTTGAGAGTTAATCTCTCTTGTTCTCCTTGGCTGATATTACCAAAAAAAAAGGCTTTTTCCCTGGCAATACTCATCTCAGCAAATGCCTGTCTATAGAGAGCAGTAAGACCTTGACCAGAACCCCTGGTGTTTCAGTAATGAAGGAAGGAAGGAAGGAAGGAAGGAAGGAAGGAAGGAAGGAAGGAGGGGAGGAAGGAAGGAGGGAAGGAAGGAAGGAAGGAAGGAAGGAAGGAAGGAAGGAAGGAAGGAAGGAGGAGAAAAGGGAGGTACAAGGAAGAAAAAAAAAAGGATTGAGACAGAAAAATAAGGTGCATTGAAGACTTAGGAAGTGGCTTCTTTATTGTATTTTTCTGTCATAGCTAAAAGAATAAACCTTGAAATAAACTTACAAGTGCTATATGATTTCTTAGGGATAAAAAGGAAGACAACCTATAAGGCTGTATTTTATTCAATAGAGGCCCCAGGATAAGAAAAACTTTGGCTATCAGAAACTACTAGTAGCTAAGGGAAATGGACAATAAAAAAGGCCATATATTTTAAAAACCATAAATTTAGGATGTCAATTAGAGGAGAGAAGAGGTAGACATAAGCAGCACTAGGCTTGGCTTCTATACAAACATTTCTGAATCTTTTAATATTTATAAAATTCACCTGAGAATTTTATTATTAATAAAATGCAGATTCTGATTCCCTAAATTTGGGGTAGAGGTTGAAATTCTGCATTTCTTTTTTTTTTTTTTTGACAAAATTCATTTGACGTATAATTTATGCATCATTACTTTTCTGCCCCAAACTCATAAAGTAGTTCGTGGAATTATTAGAAGTAAAAATATGTGAACATTCTTATATAAAAGATGGCGGAAATGAAATAAGGAAGTCACACTACTCTATAATGATGTTACAAATAATATTCTCAATATCATGTATTATTGATAGCACATGACTTCGATAGAGCTAACACATTTAAGTAAAATAAATTTTCTTGGAAGTAAAACATAGAAATCTGTGTAGAGAAAATCATATATGGAAAAGATAGAATTAACTGAAAAATAGGCACATATTAATAAAAAGTAATCGTTTTAAAAAGAATGTGCTCTTGGTTAAATCTTATAGTGAACATATTTTTATTACCTTCCCAGGACTATGAATAAAAATTCATATCCTGCCATATTTACCATTTTCTTTTTTTTTTTAATTTTCTTTTTTATTTTTTATTATGGTATTGTGGGGTACAGTTAGGGGTTAGGCATACAAAAATGCTTCGTTCAGGCACCCTTGTCGATAAGAGGTGTCTCCCCATCCCCAGACAGATATTTACCACCATTAATCCCATCGCCCTCACCCTCCCCCCCCATAGTTTCCCACCACTGTCAGTCATTTTCTTGTGGTAATACATTGGATGATCAAGGTCTACTATATGAGTGAGAACATGTGATACTTAGTTTTTTGTTTCTGTGAGAGGTCACTCAGTATTATGGACTCTAGTCCATCCAGGTTGCTGCGAAATTCATGATTTCGTTCTTTTTTATGGCTGCGTAGTATTCCATTGTGTATATGTATCACATTTTTTTAATCCAGTCCTCTTTTGATGGACAGCATGGTTGCTTCCAGGTTCTTGCTATTGTGAACAATGCTGCTATAAACATACGTGTGCAGGTATCTTTTTTATAGAGTGATTTGTATTCTTCAAGGTATATTCCCAGTAGGGGGGTTGCGGGGTCATACGGGAGGTTGGTGTTTAGAGCTTTTAGGAATTGCCACACTGCTTTCCATAGAGGTTGCACTAGTTTACACTCCCACCAACAGTGTAGAAGTGTTCCCTTTTCTCCA
>CAUYQG010036401.1:0-29750 GCA_963574415.1 Tarsius wallacei | reverse complement strand
TTTCTTTTTTAAAAACGGTAGCTTCTTTATTGCTTGTGTTGATTATGAGTAATGATACTTATTAAAATTCTAATTATTCAGAAATATAGACAAATGACAGGGAAATTTATACATAACCCCACATCCCAGAAATAACCACTGTTAGATATATATCTTTCCAGATCTCTCTCTCTCTCTCAATATACGTCTGTCTTTTTCTTTATTTCTCTCTCTTGTGGTTTTGTTACAAGAATGAGGTTTTGCCTACTGCTACGCACCCTGCTTTTAAAACCTTATTCTGCACATCTTTTCATGACTATTTGTATGATTAGACATCATTGTTTAAAGGCTGCATAACATTTCACTTTATGAATATAGCATTAAAATCTTAATACACAGTTCTCTTCCTTATAAGACATGATTTTTAAAGTTTTAAATCACTAACTGGGGTTGCATGCACTCAGGACTAGACACACAGAAACATTTTGAAACAAACAAACAGCCCCAGATTCTGGTGTCATTTTGGAAAATAACTCTATTGTTTAGTTGTTCCTACCATGGTTCCTTTAGGAGCTGTTTGTTCTCATTTTTATATCTAAACATAATTTCTGCAGAATCATTCTCAGAACAAACACTCCATATAATTTACTTTCAAATGAAAATACACTGCCTCCTGATATGAGGCATTGAGGAGAACTCAATGGCATCACTATGAGGCGTTCCTGCCAAAAGGGCATAATCTGAATCTAATGATGATGAAACATCAGACAAGTCCAAATTTGGGACATTCTACAAAATAACTGGCTATTCTTGCAGCTTTTCTGTAAGTCTGAAATTATATCTAAAATTAAAAAAAATTTTAACGAGAATACAAACATAAACTCTTTTGCTTTAATTCCTCTCAGAAGACCTAGATTCGCAGCTTAAAACATTTGGAAATGGTCGACTCGTGACTCATTAACCTTGAGAAAAATCACAGAAATTTCTCTTTCTTTGTTAGTGTTGCTGATCACTCACCATCTTTCATGCCAGCCCTGCTGACACACAATCTATCAGTTCACCACTGTCTCCCTCACGTGCCCTCCTCTCTCTGAATGTGTCCATCCATTTACTGGCCTCTCAATATCAAAATGCTGTGTCATATTTCATCTACCTGACATGGTTTTGTAAGTATCTGTGGGATTCTCTCTGTGTGGATCAAAGTAGACAGGATCTTTGGGAATACTCAACATCTCTGCATCAGATCAGTAATTGTAGACATTTTCCTAATACTCCACTTCTTCCTTATCTTACAGTGATGGAATCAAATATATTTAGACTTGAATATTCCCGTCTCTCCTTTTGATGAGGAGAATGTTGTCTTCATATTTCAACCTTTGCTCTCTGTGCCCCATCTCTGCCTTTCCCCTCTCCATCTCCACAATTAGGAGCATTTTCATTTATCTGAAAGTTTCCAGGACTTCTGGGATGTAGAAATATTAGAAAAGAGAGGCTGGGGTGGAAGGGGAACAACTTAGCCAGAAAACTGAAGTTAATTTTTATAATAAAGGGCAGTGAGAGAGAAGGAAATAAAGAAGTAGAAAAGGCAATTAGGCATATTAGCAAATAATAGGTTATGGAGTAATACGTTTGGAGGAAGAGAGGGGACAGCAGAGGAATTAAAAACTGCTGGGAGTTATGAATTGGAAGATGAAAGTAAAAGACAAAAATTTGGGGGTTAATTTTGGCTTTACATTTTGATTGTATAGAGACTGGACATGTAGATCTAAGATTTATAATGGTTAGATTCTTCATAATCTTTCAGTAACTCCCTATTGCCTATAAGGTAACTTGCAAACACTTTATTTAGTCTTGTCATTTGTGTCTATCCTGGTTTGGCTCTTTGCAACCTGATATCCCTTGTAGGAACACCTTCGCTTCCAACTAAACTGGCCTACTCACTCTCCCCCCATGCCTTGCGGTGTGTTGACTCTGGGTCTTTGCTCCCTCTGCCCCCCTCCCCCCATGGTTTACAAGTCTCTCTTGAAAAGTCTTTTCGCTGGAAACTCTAGGCCACGAGGGTGTCTCATTCCTCTATTCCCATGGCACTTCTTGTGTAGCTTGTCCTGTTATTGTCATTTGGCCATCTCTTCTTGTTGGTCACTTTTCCTGTGTGTGATGGCCTCTCTCAGGCTTGACAAACTCCCTGAGGGCAGAAGTACCTCCCCCACAGTGTCTAGTGGCTGATGCTGACAGGCTGCCACAACCTTGCATGATCTTAGTAGCTACCCCATTTGACTAAACCACATCTCACACCCTGACTTTTTAAAATGATTATTCCATCCTTTAATGATTTTCAGTGGAAAACAATGAAAGGGTTTCTAGTTCAGTAGAGACATTGATCAAAATTTGGTTTAAAAAAAAAAGCTGTTTTGGGTGCCTTATCCTAATCCAGGTGAAGTGAGATCCAATGGGAGGCCCAAACTTCACCTGTATGTAAACTGCTTAGGTACCCAATCCTGACTTGTACCCCACATCTTTAAAATTTAAAAAAAGTGGGGGAGGTTGCTTTGCAGAGTTTGGGTAATGTTTTTTCAACAAATTCAACAGGCCACAGGGGTGTTTTTCACTGGTAGAGCCCTCACAACTCACTGGTTTTGTGCCAGTTTTCCATAGCCTCCTCTCCCAGCATCATAGGCCTGCTGATATTCCTCTTGTACCTGGCTGCCAGATTGCCCACATCCGTACTGTCTGCCCTCCAAAGCCTGCATCCCCATCCATGAAAATGATCTGGTCATCCAGACAAGTTCCATTTATGTACCACACAGCATTTTCTGCTTCTGCTGTTGAGTAGTATTCCATAAAACAGGATCCACATGCTGTTTTCTTCACTTTCCAGACCCATCATGATTTTCTTTATGTCACCACTTTTGCTGAAAAGTTCATAGGTTTGCTCTTCAGTTGTATAAAAGGAAAGATTTCCAACATAAAATGTGCAGCTTTTCTTCAGTAATTTTTCTTGTTTTTCATTGTCACCCCAGAAGTGCTGGTCCCGGTACTGGCTCAGTTCCACATAGGAGTTGCTGTACTGTGCCTTCAGAAGGCCACCCATCACAGTATACAGAGCTGGATAAGGATACAGCGACTCTGGCACCACAAAGCAGACAGAGGCTCTCTTGGGTTCTGGTTCTCCCTGTCCAGAGAGCCAGGCACTACCTGCACTGCAGCCCTTTCCAATCCTTTGATATACTTTAAAAAATTCTAACAGTACTGGGAAGCAGATTCTTCTTCTTTCTCTCATGGTTGTGCCATTGGAGAATTTTGCTTTGTTTGCAGATTCCACCTTTAAGAAGGTTATCATCTTCTTTCTCCATGTATTGGGCATGCTGGACACGGGCCGTTGCTCCTCAGACACGGGATCTGTACTCCAAGGCACATTCTGCTTGAGATCTGCTTCCAGTCATGACACCTTCAAACCTCGTTTATGAAAATTCTTTTTTAGTAAGACATTTAAAATATATTAAATAATCCCTATAATTAAAGATCGTATTTTACAGCAACTTTTAAAGAAAGCAATGCACCCATATATTGCTTTCTTATACATCCCTCCTTCACCGCCAGGAGTCAAAGCTATTCCTGGCTGTTTTGTTCCCCAGCTTCAGGTTACTTGGCTTTATGATCTCCCTGGGTTGCTCATTTCTCTGCGGAAACTTCAAGTGTTTAAGTATCTTCTACAGTTTTCCAAGTTAATCAAATGAAAGATCTTACTTTGCTCCTCTCTCTCCACATCATCTCTTCCTGTTACTCCACCCTTCTCTCTACAATATGAAAGGAAAGGCAGAAAGTTTGTTTTTAAACGTGTGCCTGTGCTGAAAGTAGAACAGGGCCGCTCTACTAGGATCTTCCCAAACCTGGAACATTTTCTCAGTGAACTTGACTCCTTCCTACCTTTCTTAACTTTTGCAGATGAGTCCATCACCTACTAGCTCTATAACTAAAACTCTCTGAGCCTCCCTTTCCTCATCTGTAGGATAGGAGACCACCTTCTTTACTAGGTAGCTCTAAAGATTAAATGAGATATATAATCTAATAATATAACCATTCACAAACAGATGTAAAGTCAAAATTCCTAGCATGGTGCTTAGCAAAAAAGGAGGAGTTTAAGAGATCTGAGTTTTTTTTCTTGAAGGGAAGAGGAGATTTCTTTTCTTACCCATTGCTAAGTTTGTGGCTGGGAATCTTATAATAAAAGACAGATTAATAAGAGAAAATCATAACAATTTATTTAATATAAGTTTTATGTGACACTGGAGCCTTCAGAAATGAAGACCCAAAGAAACAGGGGAAACCATATATTTTTATGGACAGTCATGCAAACGTATGATTGGAGGACGAAAAAGTAAGGTCTGCTGGTAATAAACCGGGGGGAATTTAGCAAGATCAGTTTGTTCAGCTGCTTCTCTGTCTTTCTGTGTGACATTTCTTTTCTTCAGGTATAGAGAGGATACCTCTGGAATGAAGCTTCTTCTACTTTTAGAAGATAAGATAATTTTTTAAATGACCTGTTTCACAGGAAAAGAGTGGAAGAAGGTCAGAGACACCTTCCTGCTTCTGCTGTTTTCTCCAATGCCAAGGTGCCGTATTTTGGAGTAGCATGTCCTGAACTCCATCCTCCCCCTCCTTCCACCTGAACAATACCTTAGCACAGTGGCTCTCAAACTAGCGTGTATAAGATACACATGGGATCCTTGGGGGCGGGGGGGGGGGGGGAATAAAAATCAGATTCCAGGGCTCCATACCCAGAGAGTCTGATTCGGCCTGAGATGGGCCAAAAAAATCTGTCTTTTTAATCAGCCAGTGATTCTAATACAGTGGTTGACAGATCACACTCTGAGAGACCCTGCTTGAGAATCATAAAATTATATAAAGATAAAGCCAGAAGAGACTCTAGATTATCTCATTCAACACCTACTCCCCATTCTGCTGATAAAGAGACTGAGTTTAGGTGACTCACCCAGGGTCACACAGGGAGGTGGTGGCTGGGCTAAAATGGGAACTTGGGTTCCCTGACTCACAGGGTGACTTTGTCTATGTCAGGCGACCACCTCCTCGTTACCAGGAAACAGTGCCTTTCCTGGTTCCACTTGATGTTGATCAGAGCAACTCTTTGGCAATGGCTTAAGCCTTCTTAGTCAAAAGGCCTTCTAGAAAATGTGTTCTGTAAGGATTACTCTTACATAGCAGCCTATGTATCCTTTCCATAGCCTTGTTGAATGTGCCTTCAGATTAGGAAAAAAATTCATTTATTTCTTTGATTATAGTGGTTTTCTTTACTCATTTCAACCCTTTTATTGCAAAGCAAAGCACACATAGGAAAAAACACAAAACAAATCATAGCTTAGAGGATTGTAATAAGGCAAACATTCTTCTAACCACCAAGGTGAATAAATAGAATTCTGCCATCTACCCTGTTCCAGTGACAACCTCCTCCATCCCTCCAAAAGTAACCATGATCATGACTTCTATGGTAATCACTTTCTTGCATATCTTTACAGTTTTATTACCCCAATTGTGCATCCCTAGACACTAAAGTTTAATTTTGCTCTTTAAAAAACTCTGATCTGTCTTTTAAATATCTTTTAAATTGCAGATTCTCTTCCATCTCCTGCTTCTTGCAGTTTATATTTTGAAGAATCTGATCTATTTGATTTACAGAGCTTTTCAGTCTTGATTTGCTAATTGCATTTTTGTGATGAAGTTCAATATGTTTCTCCATCCTGTATATTTCATCCAAATTGGCAGCTGTATCCAGAGGATTGATCAAACTCATATTTGACACCTTTACCTGGATTGTTAGTGATATATGTTCTTTCATTAGGAGGCGCACAGTATCTGTTTTTAACTCCTTTCTTATATATTAGCTGCCATTGACGTTCAATGCCTAGATTCATTAATTCATTGAGGGGGGTTGCAAGATGGTGAGATTCTGTTATTTTATTTTCATTCATTTACTGGAATAATTTTATAAAAAGTGACCGCCGCTCATCAACTATTAGGATACTTAGTGGTACAGTTCATATAAGAAAGGCAGGACAAATGTTTCAATCTTATGTACTCAGTTTTCAAAATAACCAATAGGCTCTCTGTCATCCTCTGAAGCTGACTAATTTTTTTCTGAATGTAATTATGAATTACGTTTGGTTTCAATCCATTGTAATTTTTATCCGTATCGAAGCTCAAAATGTCCCCTAGTTGACGAAAGGGTATCTTTCCAAGTTGGTTCCTGGTTGCCGTGTCTTGAACTTCATCATCTTTTATAGTTTCCTTGCTGTCTGGCATGACAAGGTGGACCAGGCTTATTGTATGTATTTCCTGTCCCAGAATTAAAACCCGCCATTTCTCCAAAAAATACTCATTATTTTTTATTAGAAATGATATTTCAAGGCCACAATCTTGGGATTAAATTGGTCAATGGGTCATTATTCAAATCTTTTCAGTAGGCAGAGTTAGGAAAAAAATACACACACATTTATCTCAGGATGAAACACCTTGTAATTTCATTTGACATTCCCAATTCAAATTAAAACTGGTTTTCAAAATGTTTAAATAAATTTTTATTTTAGGATAGTTTTGGACTAGCAAGAAGGTTGCAAAAATACTCCATTTTCTGGAATAAAATGTTGAAAAGATTGATCATAATTAAATTTTCTTTCCTTTATAAGTCATCTGCTCTTTTTGCCTAGATACCAAAGTATATTATTTTTTCTTTTTTATGTTAGAGTCCAGTAATTTTACTAAGGTATGTCTTGGTCTTAGTCATTCTAGGTCTATATGTATACTTTCTCAATACATAATTTCAATTATTTTAATTTTTGGACAATTTTTTGAATTATAGTTTTTAGCATTTATTCTGTTCCCTTGCTTTAGTTTTCATCTTTAGGCACATCTATTACCACTTTGTTGGATATTATTTGACAGATTCAATATATGTTCTTTTCTCACAAATCTTTTTTGTCTCTTCATTTTAAAATTAAAAAAAAAAGTTATTTGCTGTGACTCATGCTTGTAATCTCAGCAATTTGGGAGGCTGAGGCTAGAGGCTTGCTTGAGCCTAGAAGTTCAAGACCAGTCTGAGCAACATAGAGAGACCTTGTCTCTACAAAAAAATAAAAAAATTATCCAAGCATGGTGATGCATGCCTGTAGTCTTAGCTACTCAGGAAACGGTGGCAGGAGGATCACTTGTGCCTAGGAGTTTGAGGCTGCAGTGAGCCATAATCATGCCATTGTACTCCATTCAGTCTGGGTGACAGAGTAAGACTGTGACTCAAAAAAAAAAGTTATTCTTTTCAGCTTCTATTTTTGTGAGGGCTTATTGTGTCTATTTTGCTCTTGTGCTACTTGGATATATAAAAATATATCTTATATGTAAAAAATATGTTTATATAAATATAAAACATTTTCCTTTCATTATGTTTAAAATTCTCTTAGTTCTTTCACTTGATTTCTAAGTCTTAAAATTCTTAATTGTGTTATCCCTTTGTATCTTATATCGTTTTCTTTCTTTTTTTTTTTCTTTGAGTCGGAGTCTCACTCTGCTGCCCAGGCTTGAGTGCAGTGGCACACTGGGTTCAGGCAATTGTTCCACCTCAGCTTTCCAAGGAGCTGGAACCACAAGTGCATGCCTCCACACACAACTACTTTTTTTTTTTTTTTGAGTTGGAGTCTCACTCTGTTGCCCAGACTGGAGTGCAGTGGCCGCTCCCGGCCACCGCAGCCTCGACCTGCTGGGCTCAGGCGATCCTTCTGCGTCAGCCTTCCAAGTAGCTGGAACTACAGGCGCATGCTACCACGCCCGGCTAATTTTTTGATTTATTGTAGAGATGAAGTCTCACCAAGTTGCCCAGGCGGGTCTCGAACCTGCGGGCTCAGGCAATCCACTCACCTCAGCCTCCCAAAGTGCGGGATTACAGGCTGAGTCACCGAGCCCGGCTTAATTTTTTTTTAATTGAAGAGATGAGGTCTGGACAAGTTGCCCAGGCTGGTCTGGTCTCGAAACCCTGGGCTCTTGCAATCCTCTTGCCTCTGCCTCCCAAAGTGCTGCAATTATAGGCGTGAGCCACCATGCCAGGTCCATCTGTATCTTGTATCACTTTCTTAATGTCTCTAAGCTTGTTTTGAAATAGTGTATAGGAGTTTGTATTTTTTAGCGTTATTTTTCTTGTGTGCTTTTATTTTCTAGAAGATTGTTATTCTGCTTATTCTTTTTTTTTTGTAACTGTGGATGGGATTTAGCTTTGTTATTTGTCTTTTGCTCACTTGTATATAAATTTAGGTTTGTCTGAACTCTGAGAAAGAGATTGGTTCAGATAGCTTTTCTATTCATTGATTTCAGGTGGTCTTAAAACATATAGTAGCTCACTCTCTGAGATGTACTGGCTGTGTTCACTTCCCTGCTTCTACCTGAGTTTACTCTTCAGCTCTTTTGTCTGTGCCTTGCTGTATTTTTATTCTTCGATAAGCAGTTTCTTTTCAGCGTGTAACTGAGTCATTTTGTCCTCGAAGGGAACATTGCCATGTCAGGTTTAAAAGTTCCCAGGGCTAACCCCCGATTGGACACAGTTTCTTTCAGGTTTTGTCCTACCAGGCTTCCCAGTGAACATCTGTTGGCAATTTGGTGGTTCTCTTTTTTCTCAGGTCCATCAGAAGCTCTGATTCTTCCTTCTGTTTCTATCAGTAACACACAGATCTGTGGTTGTTGGTGACTTGTTCCATCTGCTTGTGTTTTGGGCTTCACAGGGATCCCTTGTTACCTAGTTTTGCTGGAAATGTTGTTTATGGGTTTCAGTTTTATTATCTAATTGCTCTATTTTTATGTGAGGGTTCAGAAAGATTCCCAGCCTGCCACCGCTGCTGCCATCTTTCCAGAATTTGCTCACTGCTTTTGAACTTTGTCTTCTTGCTTTTGCATTTTTTTAATGTGTGGTAGAATCATAATCAGTAGTGATCTCATTTATTAACTAACTTACCCTCAGTTTCAGTTTTCTTGTTTGTAAAATGTTTATAATTATAATCCTGCCCAATTTATCTTATTTATTAATTCACTTATTCATTCAACAACCATTTACTAAGCACCTAAATGCTGATAATTCAGACAGACCCTGCCTCTAGGGAGTTCAGCTCAATGGGGATTAATCATAATAGTTAACATACATTTATAGAGTGCTTTCCAAGTTCCAGGTTTTATGCAAAGCATCTTGCATCCATTATTTACTTTAATTCTCACAACTCTCTGAGATAGATACTATTATTATGTTCATTTATCAAATGGGGAATCAGAGGAGTTACTTGATTAGGGTTACTCATCCATTCACCCATCCATCCAATACATATTTGTTAAGGCCTATGCATATAATTCTGAACAAAAATATGCAGTTTGCTCATGTGTTTTTTCTAGTCTAGTTGAGGAGATAGACATAAAGCCCCAAATGAACCAAATACTATATAATAATAACCACAATAATTGCCTCACAATGTTCACTTTCCTTTTTGGTAACACAATCCTACTTTTTAGTTGGCCATATTGTCACCTGGGTGAATAACACATTCCCAGCATACCTTGCAGCTTGGTATGGTCATGTGACTAAGTTCTGGCCAATGAGCCAGAAGAATGTAACAACGAAAATGTCACGTGCCACTTCCAGAAAGTCTCTTTAAAGGAAGGAGAGGATATTCTTTTGGCTGATCTTCCTTCTTGGTGCTTAGAATGCTAACATGATGGTTGGGACTTCTGCAGGCATTGAGCCATAGGTAACTTTGGAAGCCTCTTGTTAGGATGGGGGAGTGGGGAGTAAGAAAGAGCCCAGGTCCCTGAAATAGAGCTGCTATACCAGCCTTGGGCTTCAGACACCTGGACTTCTGATTACATGAGAGGAATATAAATTTCTATCTTGCTTAAACCACTGTAGATGTGTCTGTTAAATGCAGCTTAATTCAATCCTGACTGAATGCTCTTAACTAATACCATGGAAAAGGGACATGGAGTCAGGGAAGCAGTGGTTAGGGAGAATTACCTGATCAGGTCAGAAAAGTCTTTTCTGAAGGATCGAGGACCAAGCTGGATCTCAAGGAAGATTAAGAGGTAACTATTTGAGTGGGAGCCTGGGATAATGTAAAAAGCTTTTTGACAAAGAAATAATTTATACAGTGTTGTATGGTGGGAGGGTGTGTGGTAAATTAAAATAACCCAAAAGAGGTCACATTGTGGCTAGAGCTCAGAGTAGGAGGGAGGGTGGTACCCACTGTGCCTGGAGAAATGAATTTTACTTTTTCCAAAGAGCAGTGGAAACCCATGCAGTATTTTAAGCAGGATGAGAACCCATAATCAGAGTTCATTTTTAATAATGTCATTGTGGCTGCCATGTGGAGAAAGACTGGCCAGGACAAGAATGTGTGCAGGAGGTTAGTAGTCCAAGTGCAAGATGATAAACTAGATTGGTGTGGTAGAGCTGGACAGAAGGAGGTGGGTTCTGGAGATATTTAGGAGACAAAATCAATGAGACCCTGTAATAAGTGGGGATAGGAGGGAGAGGACGTTGCCTGCACTGCTTGTGGGTTTCTGGCTGATGCAGCAGGATGGAAGTTGTACTAAAAGCAGTGAAAGAGGGTGGTTTGGATGAAAAGGTCATGAAATCAGATTTGATCTTGAGAGGGATAAGGTGTTTGTATTAGTTTGCTAGGGCTGCTGTAACAAAGCAAATGAGGTGACTTAAAACAATATAAATCTGTTCTCTCACAGTTCTGGAGATCAGAAGTTTGAAATCAAGGTGTTGGCAGGGTCATACTTCCTCTGAAGGCTCTTGGCATTCCTTGACTTGTGGCCACATCACTCCAATCTCTGCCTCTATCATTAAGCAGCACTCTCCCTGTGTGTCTGTGTCTCCTCCTCATTTTATAAGGACATCAGTCATATTGCATTTGGGTCCCACCCTAATGAGTATGATTTCCTCTTAACTAGTGACATCCACAAAGAGCCTATTTCCAGTTAAGGTCACATTCACAGGGATCAGGGGTTAGGACTTCAAGATATCTTTCTGGGGGGTGGATAATTCAATCCACAGCAGGGCCTTCGCACCTAAGTGGAGTGACTAAGTGGGTAATAGGCTTTGTGATCAGTAGTGACAGGGCTGTGGAGAGAAGGGAAGATGGCAAGAAGCAAATGGTGACAACGTAGTGTGAAAAATGCTAAAATAAGGATATGAAGAAGATGTAAGTGGAGAACTAGGAGGTGGGGCTGTGGGGGAGAGAGGGTAGAGGGGACCCACATAGAAGATGTTAAAATTAAATCTGCAGCTGAGAAAGATCCTTCCAGGGGATAAGACCAATGAAGGCAGAACCATGAGGCCATGAACATTGGTGGTAGTTAGGGGACAGTGCAGCCTCTGGTGTTGCTAGAGTGTAGGGTTGATGGGGCAGTGGAGGGGCCCCGGGTCTTGAGGGATTTGGGGTTTGTGCTAAAGGCTTCTTGTGTAACCCAAAAGGCAAAGACGAGATGCTGAGTGATTGTACCAGCATCCACAAGAATAGATTTGGGTTTTAAACAAAGGCTAGCAAGTCTGTACTGTAAATAGCTGAAGGAGTTTTTATGGAGGTTTGGTGAGTGTGGAAAGGCACCCACTCCCATACGTTCCTGCCTCTGATTCTTGACTCTGACACCCACCTCTAGACCCTGTGGTTTTGCAGATATTTGGCTTGAGAGGCCATGTATGAGTTTTGGCTTCGTTTACTCATCTCTTCCCTCTGCTTAGGAGGGAGAGGGGTTCCCATAGCCTTGGGGTTATATGGGTAGCTGGCAGGGGCTGGACATAAATAAGGTGACGCATGTAAGAGTACTTTTTAAACCAGAAGCATTTTACACAAGTCTGGTTTTAGAGTCAGCTAGACCTGGTTGCACATTTTTAAAAGCAGCTTTTTTTGCTATGGCAGCCTCAACCTGCTGGGCTCAGACGATCCTCCCATCTCAGCCTTCCAAGTAGCTGGGTCTATAGGTGCACACAACCATGCCCAACTAATTTTTTTGATTTATTGTAGAGACGAGGTCCGACCAAGTTGCCCAGGCTGGTATTGAACCCCTGGGCTCAGGCAATTCTGTCACCTCTGCCTCCTAATGTGTTGGGATTACAGGCATGAGCCACTACACCTGGCCTAAAGCAGCTTTATTGATATCATTTACATGCCATAAAGTTCACCTGTTTGAAGTATTATTCAGTGACTTTTTTGCATATTCACAGAGTGGCACAAACATCACCACAATCTAACTTTAGAACATTTTCATCATCCCTATAAGAAACCTTGTATCTGAATGGAATATTACTCAGCCATAAGGAAGGACAAAATCATGAACTTCGCAGCAACTTGGATGGACTTAGAGTCTATAATATTGAGTGATCTAGCACAGAAACAAAGAAATGAGTATCACATGTTCTCACTCATAAGTGGACCTTGAACAATTATCGTAATACTATCAGAAAAGGATTATCAGTAGTGGGAGGTGAGATTGGCAGTAGTGGGATTCTGCCAGGGGAGTGAGGGGCACACCTCGTCAACAAGGGTACCTGCAGAGTGAACATTTGTATACTTAACCCTGAATTGTACCCCACATCTTTAAAATAAAACTAAAAAGAAACCTTGTATCTGGATGCCCATTCTGACTCCAGCCTTTCATGGTTTTGTAACTGTGGGTGACTTTGCCTCTCAGAGCTTCAGTTTCCTCATCGTGTAGGTGGGAACAATAACATACAATTTCACAGGCTTAGTTAGGGATTCAATGAGACAGCAAATAACACTCTTCACACAGTGTCTGGCACCAGGTAGGCCCTCAATAAAGTTCATTTTCCTAAATTAATGTTGGCAGTTGTTCTTCTGTGGTTTAGTCGGGAATCACCCTGAGTGGTTATTCATGAGGCATTGTCACAGCAGCCAAAGCTTTTCTGAAGAGCTCATAGTCCTTACACTTAGCCGGATGGTTTTTTACACACACTGCCTCACACACACAAATATGCCAACACACCACGCGTCTCACACATACGCACAAACACTCTAATACAACACACGTAAAACTAAGCAAACTTTAAGAAATTCAGAGAAGTTTCCTAATTTTTCTAAACTTGTAAGGCTATCTGCTCTTTTACTATATCTATACTGTCCATTGCCAGACAACCGCCGCCATTGCCTTACTAGGCTCTGGTATGGCCATGTGCTCTGAGCTATGGCTGTCGCTATGTTTCCTGGCTTTGGTCCCTTCCCCTACTTTGGGGAGGTGAATCTCCTCTTTTTCTCTCTCTCTAATTTACTTTCTAAATAAACTATATTTTCTAATAAAAATAACCTATATCTATATTTGTGTCCGTAGCATAATGAATGTCTCTAATTTACATTTCTTTAACGGAAATGGCTTAGAGTCTGATGATGTCCCACAGACCTATCCACAGGCAAAACTGTAAATTAAGCAAGGTTGTTTTTTTGTTAATATGTATTTAGATTATATTTAGTTAAATAGTATAGGATTATATTAGTAATTAATAGTTTCTTGGGCCATTCCCATATATCAGGTTTAGGATTAAATATTTTTACACATATCTTTATCTTTGCCTTGACCCTGAACGTTAAGTAAGTGTTTATTATCACAATGTAAAAATTATTATTACTTCCATTTTGTGGGAGGGGGTAAGGAGGCCCAGAGAAATTAAATCACTTGCCCAATGGCGTACCCAAGGAAGTGGAAGAGTCTGGATTTGAGCTCAGGACCTCCTCACAATGACAGGATAACACAGTTCAGTTTAGGCTCTTTGCAGATAACTCTAGGAATCTACTCGTAGGAGTCAGGGAAGGTTGTTACCCCCAGAGTCACTTACATCGTGGTAAGGGCTGCCATCCAAATGGCATAAGCAATACCCTCCTGGGAATGTAGCAGGATGACCCAGGCAGGGAGCTTTAAAAAGATCTAGATTTTCTGACTCCACTCCAGGCTGCCTACAGCAGGATTTCTAGTGTGGATCTCAGAATCTGGACTTCTAAAAAGCTCCCAAGAAACCATTTTAGGTGCAACATATAGAGGCTATAAAATGCAGGAGGACAAGAAAATATAAATATTTTGCAATTTAAATTTTACTGCAAGTACAACCAATACACTAATGATAGTTTGGTGGAAACAGTTGTAACACATATAGCAGGTGGTGGGTGTGTTAGTTAGGGCGGCTCTAACTGTTGTACATATAAACCCCTCACGTTCTAGTTCTACAGCTTAGCACGATAGAACTGAATTTCTCACTCATATGAAGTCCATGATGGAGGATCCTGTTTGGCCGGCAGCTTTCCTCCAGGCAGTGATTTGGGAATCCAGCCTCCTTCCATTTTATGCACTGATTTTAATAAGTAGCTTCCAACGTTGTTGTGGAAGAGAAATTAATAGGGAGGCTCCCAGTGGGCAGTTTTGTGGTCCAGAGCTGGAAGTAAAATACACCACTTCTACCTACACATCATTGGCTAGAACTCAGTCTATTGATATACTAATGCACAAAAGAGACTGAGACATGTGGTCTGGCTGCCCCTAGAAGTATGAAGAAACAGGTTAGGTAAACCACTAGCCTGCTTCTACCCTAAAGAATCAATATCTTACAAACCAATAACAAAAAGGCAAGCAATCCAATTAAAAATGGGCAAATAAAGACAGTTTACAGAAGCACAAATCCAAATGACTAATGAACGCTAAAAAATGCTAGGCCTAGCCGGGCGTGGTGACTCAAGCCTGTAATCCCAGCACTTTGGGAGGTCGAGGTGAGAGGACTGCCTGAGCCTAGGGGTTCAAGCCAACCTGGGTGACTTAGAGAGACCTTGTCTCTACAACAAATAAAAAAACTAGCCAGGCATGGTGGTGTGCCTGTAGTTCCAGCTACTTGGAAGGCTAAGGCAGAAGGATCACCTGAGCCCAGCAGGTCAAGGCTGCAGTGGCCTGAGCATGCCACTGCACTCTAGCCTGGACAAGAGAATGACAAGCCAACTCAAAAAAATTTTTCAATAAATAAATAATAAAATAAATGCAGTATGAGGGGTTACCTTCCTGTTCCTCCTCTGTTCCCTTTCACCTACAAACTCCTTGGTCCAGGTCACCTATGCTAACAACCTTTCTCTATGGTCATCAATCATACATAGATATATAGACATGCGTAGATTGATGGTGATGATGAAGAAAGACGTTTTAAAAGGCTAGAGAGATTACCCCTTGACTTACCATTGTTTAAAATAGGAATCATACACATTTCTCTGACTCTTGAGTTTCTCATTTAATAATATCTCATGGGAATACTTCTTAGTCACTTTTTTTTTTAAACTGCAAAAATTCCATAATAGTGATAGTCAGATTCATTAAATGATTCCCCTTTGTCACTAGGAATAATGTTGCAATAACTATCCCAGGACATATCTCTCCATGCACACTGCTTTTATTTCATGAGAGAGATTCCCTGGAATGGAATTGCCAGGTTGAAAGGATGTCTGTTTAATTCTAATTGCTAATGCCAGATGGCTTTCCAAAATGTGGTAGCAATCTTCATTTCCACCAGCAGTGCACAAGTATACCCTCTCCTGCTTCCTACCAGTAGTAGGTGCTATCATCCAAGAATTTCTGCCAACCTGACAGTGGAAAATGATAGCCCATTGTTAGTTTTCTGGCATTTCCATGTACCAGTGAGCTTGAGCATTTTTTTTAAGGGTTGGAATCTCACTCTGTCACCCAGACTGGTGTACAGTGGCACAGTCACAGTTCAGCACAGCCTCAAACTGCTGGGCTCAAGCAATCCTTCTGCCTAAGTCTCCCAGAGTCCAGTAGGTCGTCGCTGGAGGGGCCGTGACTATGCCTCTGCACTCTTGCCTGGGCGACAGAGTGAGACTCAGATTCAAAAAATAAATAAATAAATAAAAGCACTTCCTGAATGATTCTGATATCAATCAGGTTTCATTACCAGGGTTTGACTTAGGAAGCTGAAGAAGTGGAATTTCAGACATCAGAAAGCAGTTTTAGGAGACCATTTCTGAGTGAGGGGTCTTTGCTGGGAGCCCAGGAGCCACGCCCTATGAATCACTGCCTACTTGGAGTGGGCTAAGACTGACTCTGAGGGGGAAATGATGATCAGCTGGGGCGTGCAACATCTTCCTTAGAAGGGTGAAGTCTGGGGAATGTGAGGATTGATTCCCAATAGGCATCACTTAGTTGGGGTTCTGTTACTGGCTCCTAGCATCTGAACGTTCTAGGTCAGCAACAGGACACCTGGTGGAGAGGATGGTGGTGGGAAGGCAGTGATATTCAGTGTGGCATGGGTTTGAACCTGGGCTTCGCTACTTACTACAAGTGTGACCTTGGACCTGTCACTTCCCCTGCCTGGGACTGTTGAAGAGAGACGATGCATGTGGTGGCCCAGTCAGTTTTGCATGCATATCAGCTTAGAGGAAAGCTCAGGGTCATGGTTCTGGTAACAGGCCATCGCTCCGCTCAGTGGGTAATGGAGGAGCAAGAAACATCATCAAGATGAGAAATGTGGGCTGGCTCCTGAGGAGAGAGGCTGAAACAAGCCTGGGCTTAGAGGCTCTGAGCCTCCTGTCTCCCTTGAGCTCTAAACCCAGCTTCTTGTCCTCTTCCTCCCCCACCTCTTGGATAAATTATGATGAATTAGAATGAGGTGAGTGTTGTGTACTGAGTGTTTCCAAATGCATAGGTTGAAGCCCTAACGCCCAGAGTAGCTCTGTTTGGAGATGGGGGTCTCTAAGGAGATAATTAAAGTTAAATAGGTCATAAGGTTGGGACCCTGATCCAGTGGAATTGATGTCCATGTAAAAAGAGACAACAGAGTGCTCTCTCCCTCTCCCTCCTCCCCTCCATCCTCCTCCCCTCCCCCTCCCCCTCCATCTCCCTCCCCTCCCTCTCTTTGGCACCAAGGAAAGGCCATGTGAAGATGCAGCAAGAAGGAAGCCCTCTGCAAGGCAGAAAGAGAGCCCTCATCAAAAGCTAAACCTCGTTGGACCCGGATTTTCCAGTCTCCAGAACCATGGGAAATATATTTCTGTTGTTTAAGCCATGCAGTCTACGGCATTTTGTTATGGGAGTCTGAGTAGACCGACACAGTGAGGCTTTAATTGTAAGTAGCAAACGTCCTTTGTTTCATTGACTACTGACAATGTGCTTCTCAATTCCGACAGAAACCATGACCCTCAGGATGCTCTGGGCCAGGGGGAAGATAGATGAATAAACAGAATTAGTGTTCTGCCTGACAGGAAGTACAGGGTGCTCCTGGAGAAAAGAGAATGGCAAAGAGACCCAGTAAATGCAACTCAAGATTTTTAACTAGGGCCCCTGAGTATGTTTTCTTTGGCCCCAGCTGTGTTTTGAAAATTGGGAAATCTCACATAAGAATCTGGACTTCTACTCTTGAAAAATCAGTCTCTGGTCACAGTGGGCCTGCATTTTCACATGATAGTCACTGGATGGCGCTAAGGAGTAGCCGCCATCTTCAGAGAGCCTGTGAGTTCTCAGTTCACGGCTGTCCCCACTGCTCCCTAATGCTCCTTGCTCAGCCTGATGCCCTCACTTATGCCACCTGTCATTTGAGAGTTCTGATATAAATTGTTGCTTTTTAAAAAAATGCCCTTAAATGTGCACAATTAGTTGTGGATCCCCTCCCCCTTGTTAGTCAGTGAGCCTTAGTTAACGCAAACTAAGTCCAAAGCCGACATACTGATACTATGAAGGCCATTTGGCACTGTTGTATACCAGAGACTCAGGAAATTCCAGAGCTGAGAGGGACTTTGGTGATTGTGCTGTCTAAGCATCTCGTTTCCCAGTGTGGAAATAGAAACCCAGAGAGGTGAAATCACCTGCCCCAGGTCACACAGCTGGATAGTAGGTGGCAAAGCCAGGAGAACAGCTCGAGTTCCCTGATGCCTAGTCTGCTGCTTTTCTACTCGGTCAGATTGCTTTTCCCCTCCTATTATCTTGGTAGAAAAATAAAAGCAGCAGTTTGCCACATGGATTTGGGAAAGGATTGTCATGTGATGTTTAATCCATGTTCAGGCCCTTTTCTTCACATTGTCAGAGGGATTATCAAAAGAAAATTATTGGAAAGTATTAGCTGTGTGTTATGGCTTCCAAGTCCACACGCGCAGATGTCCACTGGCAAAACTGAAATAAAATTGAGAGAAATTAAAACTCATGTTGTTTTCCAGCTCCTGATAATAAAAAATTCTTGCCGCGGATGAGTGCTCAAGCTCGGTCTCCTCCCCCTTATTATTAAACAAAAGCCGAACACAACAAAAATAGAACGAATGCAGAAATCTGCTCTGGTTTCTTCTTTTGTGTACCAATGTTTTTGTTGGTCCAATCACATTTTGGCGCGTCCATTACAATGGCTTCACTTTAGAGGCCCTGAAGGAACTAGTTAGCATGTGAAGCAACCGCATGTTGGAAAGCAGGCTTGTATGAGGGCCGCACCTCTGTGGGTCTCAGTATCCCCAGATTGGCAGTGGGAGGAATAATTACGCATGAAATCCATCAAAGAATGAACAAGATGGGAAGCCGTGTCATGTGGTGGTTAAGGCTATGGGTTTGAAGTCAGACTTTCTGGGTTCAAATCCCAGCTCTGTCATTGGCTGTCTATCTGACTTCAGGAGAGATGCTTAACCTGTTGGCTCCTTATTGGTGAAACAAAGGTCCTTGCCTTCCCTAGTGACTGACTTCATATCTGTTATCTGGACCATTGTGGCAGGTGACAAAGTCTCTCTCCTCAACAGTTTTAGTGAGGCTTCTTTGAGCCTCTTCTCCACAAGGCCTTGACCTTGGGCTTTTGTGTCTATGTCTGTCTTTGCTGAGTCCAGTTTTAGTAAGAATCCCGCTAAGTCAGCTTAAAGAGACTCCCCTATCCTTGATATCTGATCCCCCTCATCTGCCTTCAGCAAGAATCCTGTTAAGTTGGTTTTGCAAGAAACTGCCTATCCTGATGCCTCCTCTAGCAATTTTCCATATCCATCAGTCCTCCTACTCTGCTCCTGGCTTTCAATTCCCACTTGTCCTTGCAATGGAGTTGAACCTGATCTCTCTCCCTTGTTGCAATACCTCTGTCACAGTAATCCTGAATAAAGTCTTCGTTGTCATTTTAACAAGTGTCAGGATAATTTTTTTCTTTAACGTTAAGAGAAGAGGGTCTTGTTGACACTGAGGACCCAGGTGAGTTAGGGACAATTACTGAGGACCCGGTGGGAATTTTTTTTTTTAATTTTAAAAAAATTTTCAAAAGTTTGCTTTTTTTGGGGTGGAGTTGGTTCTTACTGTTACCCAACTGGAGTGCACTGGCATGATCACAGCTCGCTGTAGCCTTGACATCCTGGGCTCAAGCAATCCTTCTGTCTCAGCCTTCCGAGTAGCTTGGGACTACAGAAGCACAACCAAGCCTGGCTAATTTTTAATTTTTTTGGAAAAGACAAGATCTCACAAAGTGCTGGAATTACAGGCGTGCACCACCGTGCCTGACTGGGTTTTGTTTTAAAGGGATGAGAATGAGCATAGAGTGGGCATGAGAGATTGGGGTTAATTACCTGTTGGCTCTCACAGGATATCTGCAATCTGGAGAGGTTGTCCTGGGTCCAGGGTCTCACCCCATCTTTGCAGATTCAGAAGTTTAAGTTATCAGAGCCCCTAGGAGTTGAGGAGGAACTAGGCTGCAAGGTACAAATCTCACAAAGACCCCTGTTCCATATACACCTGAATGCTGATTACTCTTCTTAGTAGTTAAGGGAGTTTGGTCAGGTCCTTTTGTCTCTAACTCTTAGTTTTTCTGTCCCTAACTTAGGAATGACAAAACCTTCTTTTCAGGTGTCCTGATGATATGAGATAATATGTGTTGAAAGCCTGGTATAGCTAAGCAGCCTAGATAAATAACCATTATTCACCAGTTTCTATAGAATCTAATCATCAAACTCACAAGAACTGATCTATAAACTAGGAGGTAAATTAGTTCATGCCCAGGAAGTGAAATCCTTTCCAGGTTCTAGAGGACTTATGACTGCACTCCAGGTTTCTGCGTTCCATGTCATATTTCCTGGGATACTGGATTGAAAGCCTGAGGGGCTCATGGTGAGCTGGGAACACCCCCAGCAAGGGAGCACAGTTGCTGGCCCCCGGTCCACACCCCATGCTCATTGTACACACCTGAAAGTGCACTACTGCAGACGACTGTGATTCTCTGCCCCAGGACTTCTTTCCGGGCACGGGAACACCCTTGACCCACATGCCTCCTAGAGGCAGCCTCCAACCAATGAACCAAACCCCTAGGTTAGGATAACTCTGAGACTCTGATAACTCTACCATCTCCTTGCTCTCCATGGTAGGATCAGGTGTCAGTTGTCCCAGTATGACTTGCTTGATAATGCCCCTTATTGATTTCTTTCCCCATCCTATCTCGTTTCCCGTGTCCCTATCCATGTTGCCTTGGGTCACCTTGCAAATAAACTACTTGCACTCGAATCCTGGCCTGAGGGTCCTGTCCAACCTAACACAAAGGTTGGTGATCCTACGGGTGTTCCAAGCTGTGGTCGAACATCTGGGGTGGGTCTGAGAGGCATACTCATACACTCCCTTTGGTAGCATGCCATACCAGCATCACACGAGGGCAAGGACGGTCTCCTCGAGGCATGCTCAGCAGACATCTTCCTGCTATCGCCAAGGTGTGAGTTGTACAGACGTCAGCAGATGCGGTCCATCTTCTACCTGTTGCTTCAAGTTTGGTTCTTAGTGCTTTCTCTCATTATCCTGAGGTTCTCTTTTGAGGGGGTCATAGCTCTTGTATTAATGAGCACAGATTTTCTGAACTCAGAGGGAGCTAAGCTGGGGCATGTGGGGCCTGAGGATGTTTGAGTCAAGGAAAAGTTATTGAAGACTTACTTGACTGGAAGGGCAGGGGGATTTTTGAGAATTGTGCTAACATGGCGATAAAAAGGTGATCTTTGCTTCCCAAAATGAGTGCCAGGATGGAGACTGTGGAGAGCTGAGCTGAGAAAGGGACTTTCTATTATTGAATCCAGGCAGTGTTCAGGGTCTTTCCATTCACTGTCTCACTTAATTCTTGCACAAAGCCTGTGGGTAGGCCTTATTCCCCAGTTTCACAGGTAAGGGACTGCAGTTAGATGGTTAGATGACTGTCCAAAGCCAACTGGCTTGTGTGTGCCAGAGCAAGGGGTGGAGACTGGAGCCTGTTCCCTTCCCCTCTGGTGCCATGGGAGGCTTGATGCGTGATGGGCACAGATGCAGGGGGGATGCAGAAGGAGAAGGTGGGAAAGGGAGCTCACATCTGATGTATCACAGGGTCACGTGCAGGGGAGTCTTGGAGGAATTGGGGGGCCAGGGATTCGACTTTTCTGAGTTGATACATCAGACTGAGCTGGTTAGGGGGAGGGCTGGGGGAGGAAGGCTGGAATGGTGTGTGTGTGTGTGTGTGTGTGTGTGTGTGTGTGTGTGTGTGAGGGAGAGAGACAGAGAGAGAGAGAGAGAGAGAGAGAGAGAATACATTTTCTGTACTGGATTCTGTGTTCCAGCCTCCACAGGAAGAGGTGACTTGCCTCTTACTGCAAGAAGATTCCTGATCCCTGGGCTGGCCTCAGGTCCACAGATTCTCTGATCTATTGGCGCTGACCCCACTCTCTCCTTCAGGAAAGAGGTCGGGACTGTGTAGGGTGTGCTCTGGCTAAGAGGCCCTCAGCCCTGAGGCCATAGAGCACTTGAGCTGGACCTCATCCAGCCCAAGCTCATCAATTTACAGATGATGAAAATGAGATCAGAGAGGCTAAACTGATTTGATTGGATCCATGGAGAAGCAGAGTTGGGTCAGAAACGAGCTCTCCTGACTCATCAATTCATCCGATATGTAGATATTGAGCGTCTACTCTGTGCCAGCAACTGTGCTGGACGCCAGACACCACAGAAACCAGCCTTTCAGGAACCTCCTAGACTCTACCTTCACTGGAGCAGAAGATTCCATTTCCTCTCTGCTCTTTTCCTACCTCGTCACCGAATGCCTCCTGTGCTCCCGGAGCTGTTAGGGGCAGCGGAGGACTCCCAGGAGTTCTCAGCAGCAAGGAGACTATGAGCTGGTGCCCTCCCCTGTCCCTAGGCTTCTCTGCCTGACTATTCCTCTGCTGTCTCCCAAGTGGCTGGGCTTGGCCGTTCTCACTGCTTGTCTGCTGCCACCGGCCCTCACCCCTTCCCAGCTGTCTACTCGTTTCCATCTGCCCTTCCACATCCGCGGTCCTAGCATTTGTCATTCAGCCTCTGGTTTCCTCGCTAGGCCAACTCGCTTCTGAGCCATCTCCAGTCTGACTCTTTCCAAAGGATTAAGCTACGCATCCACAGTGACACGGCAATCCTGTTATGGGCTCAGGTCTTCGGACTCAGACCAGAGATGGATTTGCTCAGAGGGGGAGGGATCCATTATTTTAAAAAATTACCAGAAATGCCACAAATCCTGTATGCACATTTTAAAAAAAACATTCAAGCTTTTAAAATAAATGCGAGCCGGGCTCGGTGGCTCAGCCTGTAATCCCGCACCTTGGGAGGTTGAGGTGAGTGGATTGCCTGAGCCCGCGGGTTCGAGACCCGCCTGGGCAGGCGAAACCTCATCTCTACAATAAATAAAAAAAAATTAGCCGGGCGTGGTAGCGTGCGCCTGTAATTCCGGCTACTCTGAAGACTGAGGTAGAAGGATCGCCGGAGCCCAGCAGGTCGAGGGAGCGGCCACTGCACTCCAGTCTGGGCAATGGAGTGGGACTCCAACTCAAAAAAAATAAAAATAAAAATAAATAAATAAATAAAATAAAATAAAATAAAATAAATGCGAATACCTTATTTCTTATCCACTTGACCCTGCTCTTTATATGTATCATCTTTCCCAAATCACCAGCTTGGCCTTCAAGTCTTTGTTTTCTGCCTGCCCAAGAGACCTGAGTTCAAATTTCAGCCCCACCCCTCAGCAGAGTTGTGACTTTGGGCAACTTGCACAACTAGCCCCTGTGGGCCTCAGTTTACCTTTCTGTAAACCTGCACTACTACCCACCTCACTGGTTGTTCAGATTGTATGTGAAAAGGCAATGGCAAGGATTTAGCCAAATGTTTATTTCCTGTCCCTTTGACTAGGGCCAAAGGATTTCTTCCCATAGAGCAGCCATCCTTCTTCCTTTATCTGTTTTAGATTCCTGATGCTTACTCTTTATTCCAGGGACACGGGCTGGCACTGAGAAGCCAGGTTTTTCCAAGTCTTGCAGGGAAGGGAATAACGTTCAGATATTCTGCAGGGACCAGAGCACAGCATTTTCCTCTGCCTCTGTGTGGACTGGCTGCTTGTCTCTGGGGGCGCCCCCAGACCAAACTTGAGGAGGGGATGTTGTGGCTCCTCCTGGACCCCAATGCCATGTGCTTCTTGGGCTTCAGGGAAGCCACACAGAAGTGAGCACTACCACGTGGGCAATACCCAGAACTGCCAGCCAGTGGTCAGGGCTCAGCTCCACATCTGGTGCGTGTGCCTGAGCGTATGTGCACATGCGTGTTTGTTTCTCTTAGCTCCAAGGGAAACCTGACAGGTGGAGGGCCGGGAAAGAGAGGAGGAAAAGCTTACTCATGTGGGAGCCAGTGATGCCTGAGAGGCCTGCTTTCAGCTGGCTGCCAGCCACCTTGCCTGGGCAACAGGGCTGCGTATCAGCTTTGTATGGCCTGGAGGGCAGCCTATCTCCAGAGCCAAGGAGTCAGACCAACTCTAATCTGTGTAGGCCTGCATCTCTGAGCTCCAAGCCACAGTGTGCCAGAGGCTTGAGAGACAAAGGCTTAGGTAGAGAACTATGGCAGGGCAGCTGTGTGGGGTCAACGGCCTGAGTATCACCAGACACTGGAGCTGCCAGCAGAGAAGCCTGGAGTTTGCCCAGCAGACCTTTCAGGGAGACCCACAAGTCCGCCCTGCCTGTTCCAGTCAGGCCATTTGGACTCGCCTGCATTCCCCCCATCCCCATCCCCCAGCGTCCCTATAGCTATCCCTCTAAGTACCAACCTTCTCCATTCTCCCGCAGGACCCACCTCTTCTCATTTTGTCTACTTGTGAAAATGCAAGCACAATGCTGCCTGAGGGTGGCATGGGAGCCCTCTCCAGGCTTCAGCACAGCCCCTGGGACCAGGGGGCTCTGTCACAATGCCAAGCACATGAGTGTGTAATAGCATCTCTGACTTACTGCTACCAAGTGCACATGTCCCCATGTCCACATCTGCTCTGATGGGCTGTCCAGAAATGTCTGCATCCTGTAATTGAGGATGCAGGGGTCCTGGGTACTGGGGACAGTGTTGAAGGAAGGCCACTCCTTGTGTGTCGCTGTGGAGCTGTAAGATCTGAACCCCTCTAGGCTCTGGGATTGGCCACAGCTCAGGCTCTGGTTTCAGGAAGATGTTAGACTTCAGAGCTATCCGTCGGACAGCTCCAGTGGCTACTCCTGAAAACACTTTGTCCAACACCTTAAAGCTTAATTCTCTTAGTTTTGACTCCTTATGATCCCTCCTTGCAGCTTCAGAGTACCTAGCATGTAGTAGGAGCTTAATAAATGTATGCTGGATGAATGAGATCTGGATGCCTGTTACAACAATGCTCTCAGTCATGTTTGTCATAGTACAAAGGCGTATTTGGTCTTTCCCAGAAAATAAGCAGGTGGAGAGGCCAGAAAGGATGACTTAAGAGAGCTTTGTCAGGCTGGGAGTGGTTCTATATCACTCTACCTACCCCTCCAGTCAGGTGATGCCAGCTGTACATGGCTTACTTTAAGCCACTTTGAGGAGCCCACACAAGGCAACCATAAGTGGCCCAGCTCAGGGAGTTCAGGACAGAATGATGTCCCCACCTGCTGGTCTCCCTGTCTCTCTGGGTTCTGTTTAAGGAGTCTGTATGCAGTCCAGGTAACACTTTCCGTGTTGCTGCCACAGCCCCTCCTGTGAGCAGCCTCAGAAACAGAGTAGCTCCTGTCACTGGACTTGCAGGCCCTCAAGGGAATCTGCGAGGTCTGTGGATGTTTCCCTGGTAATGTGACATAGTCTCCAAGATGGGGAAAATGGCTACTGGGGAACATGAATGTCCCCTGCAGAACTCTGGGAGACCGAGGGAGGAGGGAAGGCAAGTGGGAGCTTGTTCCACTCTGCCCAGGGAATTTGTTTCTCTCCATCTTAGAAAGAATGAGGCAAAGGCTGACAGTCTCATTAGCCTCAGAAGATGTGAGGAAAAGACTGTCACAAAGCCTGCACTGCTCGGCGGGAAGTGGAAACTTGGCAGATGAGGCTCTCAGACACAGAGGCCATCAGACCTTGAAGGGACCCTGGAGAACATCTATTTGGGCCTCTTCTTTTAGAAGTGTGTGGCTTCATTTCCAAACAGCTGGAGATTTTTTTTTTATAAAAAAACAGATTTAGGCCAGATGCAGTGGCTCATGCCTGTAATCCCAGCACTATGGGAAGCCAAGGTTGGAGGATTGCTTGAGCCCAGGAGTTCGAGACCAGCCTAGACAACATAACGAGACCTTGTGACTACAAAAAAATTAAAAAATTAGCCAAGCATGGTGGTACACATCTGTAGTCCCAGCTATTCAGGAGGCTGAGAAAACAACAACAACAAAAGCAAAAACAGATTTATTAAGATATAATTCAAATGCTTTATAAATCACTCATTTAAAATGTACAGGTAAATGTTTTTGGTATGTTACATGAATTTTTTTAAAATAGTGGTAGAATTCGTATAGCAAAATTTCTCGTTTTAACCATCTTAAGGTGTACAACTCAGTAGTGTTAATTATATTCACTTTGTTGTACCGCCATCACCACTATTTCCAAAACCTTTTCATCACCCCTAACAGAAACTCTGTAACCATTAAACAATAATTCCCCATTTTCCCCTCCCTTCAACCCCTGGTACCATCTATTCTACCTTCTGGCTTTACGAAATTGCCTATTCTAGGCACCTCAAATAAGTGGAATCATACAATTATTTATTCTGTCACTCAGCATAATGTTTTAAAGTTCATCCATGTTGTAACATTGTATCAGAACTTCGTTCCTTTTTATGGATGAATAATATTCCATTGTATAAATATGCCACATTTTTGTTTATCCATTCATCTTCAGTGGACACTTGAGTTGTTCCATCTTTTTGGCTATTGTGAATTGTGCTGCAGTGAATATTGTCATACAAGTATCTGTTCCAGTCCCCGCTTTCAATTGCTTGGAGTACATATACACCTAGGAATAAAATTGTTGGGTCATATGCAAATTCTATGTTTAGCTTTTTGAGGAACTACCAAACTATTTTCCATACCAGCTGCACCAATCTCCATTCCCACTAGCAATGCACGAGAGTTCCAATTTCTCCCCATTCTTGCAACTTATTTTCCATTTTTTATTATAGCCATCCTAGTAGGTATGAAGTGTTTTTTGGTTGGTTTTTTTTTTTGAGACAAGATCTTACTATGTTGCCTAGGCTGGTCTCAAATTCCTGGGCTCAAACAATTCTCCTGCCTCAGCCTTTATTGTGGTTTTGATTTGCATTTCCGTAATGATGAATGATGCTGAGCATTGTTTCATGTGCTTATTGACCATTTATATATCTTCGTTAGATAAATGTCTGTTCATGTCTTTTGCCCATGTTTAAAAATTGGTTTTTTAATTGACAAAAATGTATATATTTGGCATGATGTTTTGAAAAATGTTGACATTGTGGAATGGCTAAATTGAGCTAATTAACACATGAATTACCTAACATACTTATCATTTTTTGAGGTAAGAACACTTAAAATCTACTTTCAGCAATTTCCAAGAATACAATATATTATTAACTATAGTCACCATTTTGTACAATAGCTCTCAAACTTATCTTGCTACTTTTGTTATTGATTCTAGCTTAATTTGACTGTGGTCAGAGCACATATGCTATATGATTTCAATTATTTGAAATGTGTTGAGACTTGTTTTGTGGCCCCATGTATGACCAATTTTGGTAAATTGAAAAGTTTGGGGGAAATGTGTATCCTACAGTCATGGAATGCAAAGTTCTTTATAAGTTAATTAGGTCCCGCTGGGCTTGGTGGCTCATGCTTGTAATCCCAGCACTTTGGGAGGCTGAGGCAAGAGGATTGTCTGAGCTCAGGGGTTCGCGACCAGCCTGGGCAACATAGTGAGACCTTGTCTCTACAATAAATCAAAAAATAAGCCGGGTGTGGTGGTGCATGCTTGTAGTTCTAGCTACTTGGAAGGCTGAGGTGGAAGGACAGCCTAAGCCCAGCAGGTTGAGGCTGTGGTGGCAGTGAGCATGCCACTGCACTCCAGCCTGGGTAACAGAGTGAGACTCCGACTCAAAAAAAAAAAGTTAATTAGGTCAAGTTTGTGTGTCACAGTGTTTAAATCTTAGATACCATTTGTGATTTTTTTCCTACTTTTTCTACTAACTACTGAGAAAAGCATATTAAATCTTCTACTATGACTCTTGATTGCTTATTTCTCTTTAATTGTATCAAATTTTGCTTCATATTTTTGAAATGCTATAGATATGTACAATCAAATTTAAAATTATTATGGCTTCCTGGTGGATTAAATTTTCATCATTATGAGTTGTTTCTCTTTGTATCTAGTAATGTTTCTTGCCTAAATCTACCTTGTCTGATATTCATTCGGCTCCAGAGTTTTCCTTAGATTTGTGTTTATGTGATACATTGTTTTCCTTCCTTTACTAGACCTTCCTATATCCTAATATTTAAGTGTGCTTTTTATAAGTATATAGTTAGGTTTTATGATAATTTCTATCTTGTGATTGATATGTTTGGACCATTTATGTTTAATATAATTATTGATATGTTGAGTTTAATTCTACCATCTTTTACTACTTAATTCTACTGTCTTTTTACTATTTTCTTTTTTCTAATCTAGAACAGATTGGAATTCTGTATTCCCTTTTCTTTCTTGTCTTCTTTTGGATAAATTAATTACTTTAAAAATTTTTATATTTTTATTGAGCTGAAATTTATCCAATGTAAAATTAACCATTTAAAAGTGAACAGACCAGTGACACTTCACAATGTTATACAACCAGCACCTCTGTCTAGTTTCAGAACAGTTTCATTACTCCAAAAGGAAATCCCATATCCATTAAATCATCACTCCTTATTTTTCCTTTTCCCTTCCCCCGGGTAACCACAAATCTGCATTCTGTCTCCATGAATTATGGACAAATTAAGTGTGTTTACCACTCCCTTTTCTCCTCTATTGGCTTGTTAGCCATACATTCTTTTACTCTTCTTTTAGTGGTTACCTCAGAGATTACAACAGACATCCATGGCTTCCTAGATTTCACTATTAGTTAGTATTTTTATTGCACCCAGGGCAAAGGAAGTGTTTTACAACACATTCCAATTTTTGTCTCCTCAATCCTGCTTAGCTGCTGAAAGCTACGATGAGCTTCTTAAACTCTGAGGCACCATTTTCTGCTTGACTTCTTACCCATTCACCCTGAACTCTTATGAAGCAGCAGGTGCATTGTGGGGAAAATGCTGGCAGATTGTTAAACTCACTTCAGTCTGGTTCCCTTCTCTCTCTGAGGTCCTGTCTCTTTGACTCTTGACTGCCAAGTCATCTCTCCAGTGCCTTTTAACTTTTGTGTGTGTGTATTCAGCCTTTTGTATCATATAGTTTGAAACAAATAATCTCAGTGGGAGGGTTGGTCTTCAATAAGCTATCCTGCCATTATCAAGAGCAGAAATCTGGCTTCCTCATTTTATAGCAAGGAAACAGAAGTCTGGAGGGGAGAAATGGCTTATCTAATTCCACACTGCCAATTAAAGCAGAGCTGGAATTAGAACTCAGTTCTCCTGATACCCATTCCAGGGCTGTCTACCACAGCATGCTGGGCAACAACACAACTGTAGTCCATAAAACACTCATGCAAGCCATCATTTATCCATTGAAAAAACATTCCTCAAGGACCCTCTCTGTGCCAAGCAATGGGCATACTAATGTGTCTTTTCTTTCTTTCTTTTTTTTTTTTCTGGCTGATTTTTTTCTTTGTCTTGGTTTTCAGCAGTTTTATTATAATGTGTGTATTGAAGTTTTCTGTGTATTTTTCCTGCTGTAGTTCCTGCAGCTTCTTGAATCTATGACTTGAGGATTTTTGTCAGTTTTGAAAAATTCTCAGACATTACATCTTCAATTACTTCTTCTGCCTCTTACTCTTCATCCTATTATTTGGAGACTCTAATGATGTGTTGTATGTAATACCTTCAAGAACTATACAACCTTGAAGTGAGGATCAGAGATAGACAAGTATATTATTTAAGAAATAAGATTAGCTACATGTTATGAAGACACAGAATAGCAGTGGCTTAAATAAAATTGTTTACTTAACAGACAGGAGGTAAACCCTCCAGGTGTGGTGTGGTGGATTTTCTCCACTGGGTGTTCTCATGTGCTTGAACCAACATTGCATCTCTGCTCCAACAAGAACGGAAAGAGTGGTAAGAAGATCATAACTCTCCCTTCAAAGATTCTCCCTAGAAGTTGTATGACTCATTTTCTTTCATATCCCATTGAGTGGAATTTGGTCACATGCCCACAGCTGCAAGGGATGCTGGGAAATGTAGTCTTTATTCTCAGGGGTCGCTGCTTGAGCTAAAATTTAGGGAGTCTTTTTTTTTTTT
>CAUYQG010036399.1:0-22619 GCA_963574415.1 Tarsius wallacei | reverse complement strand
ACTACATAATGATAAAAGGTTCAATCTATCAACAAGAAATATTTATCCTAAATATATATGCACCCAACACAGGAGTACCAGCTCTTATAAAGAAGCTACTAAACAAACTAAAAAAAAGATATTGACTCCAACACTATCATTGCTGGGAACATAAACATCCCACTAACAACCCTAGATAGATAATCAAGGCAAAAAATCAACAAAGAGATCCAGAAACATAACTTGACACATAAGCAAATGGACTTAGTAGATAACTACAGAATATTCCACCCAACTACCACAGAATATACACTATACTCATCACCACATGGAATGTACTCCAAGATCAACCACACCCTCAGCGATATATCAAGCATAAACAAATTTCTCAGGATTGAAAAACTGTCATGCACATTCTCAGACCACAGTGGAATAAAAATAAATGTTGACACCAACAACATTTCCGCAAAGGCATAGACGCTAAACAGCATGATGCTGAACAACTACTGGGTCAACACTGAAATTGAAGCAGAAATGAAAAGATTCCTGGGAACAAATGAAAATGAAGAAACATCTTACCAAAACGTCTGGGATGCCATGAAAACAGTTCTGAGAGGAAGATTTACATCTCTGTGAGCACACATCAAGAAAGCAGAAAGATCAGAAGTTGAGAGCCTAACAAATCACCTAAGGGAGCTGGAAAGAGAAGACTACCAAAACCCCAACTTTAGCAGAAGAATTCAAATCACCAAAATAAGAGTCCAAAAATGGGACATAGAAGACAAAAATATCATAGAAAACATATAGAAAACAAAAAACTGTTTCCTTGAAAGAATTAATAAGATTGATGGACCCCTAGCCAGAATGACCTAGGAAAAGAGAGAAAAAGCCCAAATAAACACAATCAGAAATACAAAAGATCAAATCACAACTGACCCTGAAATAATACAAAAGATTATCAGAGATTACTATGTACACCTATATGGAAACAAACTTGATAACCTAGATGAAATGGAGGAGTTTCTGATATCACACAATCTCCCCAGGTTGAAACAAGAAGATATTGAGACACTAAACAGACCAATAACAAAACAGGAAATTGACTCTGTCATACGAAAACTACCTACAAAAAACAAAACAAAACATTAATCAGATGACTTTCCAGCGAAATTCTACAAAAGTACAAGGAGGAGCTGATACCAATCCTATTGAAAGTATTCCAGGCAGTTGAGAAAGATGGAATTCTCCCCAAGTCATTTTACAAAACTAACATCACACTGATACCAAAATTGGGCAAAGATCCAACAAAAAAAGAGTACTACAGGCCAATATCCCTTATGAACATCGATGCAAAAATCCCCAACGAGATTCTAGCAAATCAGATCAAAAACACATCTCAAAAATCATCTGCCATGACCAAGTAGGCTTCATCCCCAGGATGCAGGACTGATTCAACATTCGCAAGACCATAAATATAATTAAATACATCAACAGATGTAAAAACAAGAACCACATGATTATCTCATTAGATGCAGAAAAAGCTTTTGATAAAATTCAGCATCCCTTCTTGATAAAAATCCTCAAACACCTAGGTATAGAAGGAACATATCTCAAAATAGTAAGTGCCATCTACAATAAACCCACAACTAACATATTGTTAAATGGACAGAAACTGGAAACATTTCCCCTGAAAACTGGAACAAGACAAGACTGCCCACTCTCACACCTCTTGTTCAATATTGTGTTGGAAGTCCTAGCTTGGGCCATTAAACAAGAGAAGCAAATCCGAATAGGAAAAGAGGAAGTCAAGTTATCCCTCTTTGCTGATGATATGATCCTATATCTTGAAAATCCAAGAAAATCTGTCAAAAACCTGCTTGCACTGATAAAGGACTTTGGCAAAGACTCAGGGTACAAAATAAATTGCAAAAGACAGTTGCATTCCTATACACCAACAACAAGCAGACAGAGACCCAAATAAAAAGCACAACCCCATTCACAATAGCCACACACAAAAAAAAATAATAATACCTTGGCATCTTCTTAACCAGAGAAGTAGAAGACCTTTACAATGAGAACTACAAACCACTGCTCAAAGAAATCCAAGAAGACAAAAACAAGTGGAAAAATATCCCATGTTCATGGACAGGAAAAATCAACATTGGTAAGATGGACATCAATACAGAAATTCATATGGAAACACAAACGACCACGAATAGCCAAAACAACCCCTAGCAAAAGAGACAAAACAGGAGAACAGGAAGTATCACACTTCCAGACTCAAACTTTACTATAAGGCTAAAATAATCAAAACATCCTGATATTGGTACAAGAACAGGCACATAGACCAATGCAACAGGATAGAGATTCCAAAAGCAAAGTCTCAATTTCTCAACCAATTCATCTTTGATAAAGTCTCCAACAACAACCCCTGGAGAGTGGTGCTGGGAAAACTGGCTGATCATATGCAGAAGATTGAAACAAGATCCCTACTTATCCCTGAACACAAAAATTAACTCTAAATGGATCAAAGACCTAAAAGCAAAACTTCAAACCATAAGAGTCTTAGAAAACACAGGAGACACCCTTATGGAAATTGAAACTGGCAACCAATTCCTATTCAGAACCCTAAATGCCCATACCTTAGGAAATGAGATAGAGAAGTGGGACCTCATCAAACTAACGAGCTTCTGCAGAGCAGAAGAAACTATCAAGAGAACAGGGAGCAGCCCACAGAATGGGAAAAAATATTTGCCAACTGTATATCTGACAAAGGCCTAACATCTAGGATCTACAAGGAACTCAAATGCGCCAAAAGGAAAACAGCAAACAGCCCCATTAAAAAGTTGGCAAAAGATATGAATAGACACTTCTCAAAAGAAGATATTTGGGCAGCCAAAAGACACATGAAAAAGTGCTCAGTCTCACTCAACATCAGAGAAATGAAAATCAAAACCACATTGAGATACCACCTAACCCCAGTAAGAATGGCCATCATGAATAAAACAAACAACAACAGATGCTGGCGAGTTTGCAGAGAAAAAGGAACATTTCTACACTGCTGGTGGGAATGCAAACTAGTGCAACCTCTTTGGAAGACATAAAGAACTAGAAATTGACCTTCCATATGACCCAGCAATTCCCCTATTGAGAATATGCCCAGAGGAGCTCAAATCATTCTACAAAAAAGATAGCCACGAATAGCCAAAACAATACCTAGCAAAAGAAACAAAACAGGAGGTATCACAAGTATATTTGTTGCAGCTCTAGTCACAATAGCAAAAACATGGAACCAACCATGTTGCCCATCAAAGCAGAACTGGACCAAAAAAAGTGTGGTACATAAAGACAATGAAATATTATGCAGCCATAAAGAAGAACAAACATATGGACTTTGCAGCAACTTGGATGGATTCAGAGTTGATCATACTCAGTGATCCATCACAGAAACAAAGAACAGAGTACCATATGTTCTCACTCATAAGCGGACTTTGAACCATTACGATACTATAAGAAAGGAATTGGTAGTAGTGCGAAACTGTCAGGGGAGAGGGGGTGGTATTGGCAGTTGAGAGAAACTGCTAGGGGAGGGACGGTCATACCTCATCAACAAGGGTACCTGCATAATCAACATTTGTATACCTAACCCTGAATTGTACCCCACATCTTTATAAAAAAATAAATTAATAATTAAAACATATATAATGTTTATTAATTAACCTTGTCATATTAGTGTGTATTTTTTCCCATTAGCTTCATAGTCTCAGGCCGTATTCACTGATGTGAAAACTGTCCAATTCTGGATGGCAAAGGGTGTTCAAAAATAAATTCCCTGATACATCACTAGAGAATAACAATAAATAAGATCTAAAATACAGAAGAACAACATATGACTATCATAATGCTTAATGATTCTCAGGCAACTTTGTTTCCGTTGTCCTAAAGCAATATTTTTTCATCATGCCACTCACCTACTACAAACATTTTAACTATTTTTTATTGCTTCTAATGTCATGTCTAAACTAGTTAACTATTCAAAGCATTGCCATCTTATCCCGCAGTGTCTTCTAGTAGCCTGTTCTACTTCTCTATAGAAGACCTTATTTAATATATAAGGTTTTGTTTTTATTTTTTTAAACCACAAAATACCTCAAAATACCTTGCCTACTTTTCACTTTCCTCTACTGCTCTTTTATTTACTTATGTCTGTCATGTCACCTTCATTCAATTTTGTCTTCCAAATCTTGCAGGTCTCTCAAAGACTAATTCAAGTCATACTCAATTTTGTCTTCCAAACCCTGCAGGTCTTTCAAAGACTAATTCAAGTCCTATTCAAGGAGTCATTCCAGAAGTATTTTGAGTCATGAGCTAATTACTAATACTCTCAGAGGATAATTACCTAAATTTTTCATGTGTTAATTAATTGCATCCTACTTTGTACAATACTGTTAACATGTTATTATTTTTCAAATTTAAATATTTTGTTTTTTCTGTTGCTACATTTCGTTTGGTGGGACAAAAATTGTTTCATAATTGTTTGTAACTTACTGAGTGTCTTCCATGCCCTAAACTGGCCTTGAATTTTATTTTAGAAAGAAGAATTTAACTTGTTATATTTCTAAAGTCCGTGTCTCCCCTCAATGTTTTACTTTTAGTCCAATAATACATAGATAATTTCAATATCAGTAGATTGTTTTCAAAAAGTTCTTAAATAGAAATTGTGAAAATCAAGTTGGACATGTCCACATATCTTAATTATTTAAAACAAAAGATAACATTTTGTGAAGTGAAATATATTAAATTTAAATGATTTTGAATAATCATGCAAATTTTTGTTTTTAATTCTTTTTTTATAAATCATATTTAAAGATTTATAAAATTCTATTAAGTTTATCTATCACCACTGTTGAAATAGTTTAGTATTGTTTGTGAGACACTAAAGCAAAATGCACCAATTTGATGCATAAATGGTACTTTAAAACTTTTATTCTAGAGGCAAGCAAGGTTAATTGATCTGTAAATAACAATATAACCAGTAAATGAAACAGACAAAATTGAGTATCACAATATCATCTTTCAACTTTATCCCAAAATATCAACTGAAATGGTTTCCTCATAAATTAATGAAGACCTAAGGTAAGATGCTCAATAGAATGTAAAACCTTTGATATAATTTTAATTTTCAGAGGTTAGAAATCTACAGAAATGTCTTTCTTCATTTTTAATAGTCTTGCAGGGCTGGACAATTTCAGGGTGAAAACCATAGGCAAGCAGAGTAGAAACATTCTTTTCCATTTTTATGGTTGTAATGAGTTATAACGTAGGCTCTTTTTGAGCTTATTAAATGTCCCTGTACATTCCTGGCCACTTTCATTTGGATTACAATAGAATGCTTGCACTTGAGCTATATATCTTTTGAAATTAGCAGGATACAAGGCAGCCCTGATATTCAGACCATTCTTTCAGTAATTTCTGAAGAAACTATTGTTTAAGTACATTTAGGAACCTAGCTGAACAAGAGGCATTTAATGAAATTTTTTATGATATACATTTATTTTTTATTAAGTGAACACAAAGAGATCTAGATGTAGCACTGTGATAGAATAATTGACACATTTTTCAATTATTAAAATACATTTTTTCTAGATGATTTTCAGAACTATGAAACATTTTCTTTTCAAAACTACAAACATTATAAATCAGAAAGTATCATTAGTTTTAGAGTTGTGAATCACTACAAAATTTTGAGCCTAGGTATTAATCATTTCTAGTCTTTTAAAGTCATAAAAGTTATTTAAACAACTATCTTACCAACATTTTAAATACATTTTTAAAGAGTAATCCAGGTGTTTTGATACAAGACAGCATATATTACTAGAAAATACCTGTAATAAAAGAACAATAAAACTGGGTGGAAACTAAAACTAGAGGTATATGATCTAAAATATAGTTTATTTTCCAAAATACAGATATTTTATTGATAACCTAATACTGATAATTCTATAAAATTAGATACATAGTTTAGAAATTTATATAGATTTCTACTACTAATCCATAAAAATGATGTGTCTTGACGCAATAGAAACTAGCCTGATACTTTCTTCGTGATAGCATTATTACTTTCCAGAAAAATAAGGTTACCAGTAGTGAGATTTAGGAATCATTTCAGAAACTAGAGTTTAACCACTCTTTATTGCAATTCAGTTTGACTTGAGAAAAACAAATTCTAATAGAATTTCTTATGTAAACATATATACTGTACCAAAACTGATTAAAAATGTAATTATCAAAGAAAATATAATAACATCGCAGTGAAGAACAACAGTATATATTTCTGAATCAATTTTGTGTCCTCGGTCTCTTTGGCAAATTGGTGAAAGGCATAGATCCTTTATAGAAAAAGTGGATAGGCACTGAAAACAAAATACAATTATAAAAGTTTAATCAATCCCATAATGCATATCTATGGACTCCGAGAGGTTTATGAAGACCAGAGTTGTTATTCTTTGATAATCTAATACGCATTTGAAACACTAGTTAGTATGCAGAAGAATTTAACTTGTCATATTTCTAAAATCCTTGTCTCCCCCGAATGTTTTACTTTTAGTCCAATAATACACAGATAATTTTTAAAATATCAGTAGATTGTTTTCAAAAATTTCTTAAATAGAAATTGTGAAAATCAAGTTGCACATCTCTTAATTATTTAAAACAAAAGGTAACTTTTTGTGAAATGAGATATATTTTTGTGAAGTGAGATAGAGACAAAAATATAAACATGCTTCTTTAAATACTTCTAATATGAGTGAAGTGGAAAAGAAGAAAATAAGGAAGAACCAAAAAAAAAAAAAAAGGAAAAGAAAAAAAAGTAAGTCATTTCCACTTCCTGGATAGAAATTCAACTTCTGAAATCATCTCCTAAAATATAATCATAATAAATAGGAACAGTATACTATATACAGCTGTGTCAGCTGATCAAAGGATATGTGAAAATTATAATTCATTCTTAACATTTGCTTTGATCCCTTTAGTAATGTATACACTTGGATGACACATGCATTTTAAAAAGTTGTGATTGAACACTAAAAAACAAAACAAATAAAACTTACCTTCTCTTGATTTTGTTGTTTTAGTTTTAGTTTTAGAGCAGTTTTAGGCTCAAAGCAAAAGTTAGCAGCAATTACAGGGAGTTTCCATATCTCCCCTTCTTCCTCCTGCCCACACAGACAGCATACACCTTCAACATCCTGCACGAGCATGGTTCGTTTGCTACAATAGACTAACCAAACCCAATACAATAGATTAACCAAAACTGATACTTCATTATCATCCAAAACTCCACAGTTTATGAGGGGGGAGACCCAAAATACCTGGAATTACGGTTTGGAGGGCAGACTCCGTATTGTACAGGTTCCCCCACTAGGCAAGTGTTCTGGGAACCCGCTGGCATAAGTGTACCATCTAGCGTTGTCGTGAGAGACTGAGAAAGAAGTGTCCAAAAGGTGACTGGCTCTTCTGCTATGACAATGCACCTTCCCACACCCACTGAGTAATGAGCAGTTTTTGAACTAAAAATGGCACGACTCCCACGCTTCACCCTCTCTATTCACCCAATCTCATCCTGAGCAAATTTTTGTTTCCCCATTTAAAAAAAAAAAAAAGTTCTCAAAGTAAAACATTTTGCCAATGTGGAAGAGGTGAGACAAAAAGCAGCAGAAGCATTAAAAGGTGTCAAAATTGACAAGTTCAAAAACTGTTTTTGAGCAGTGGAAAAAGCATTTCGATAGGTGTATTGTATCAAACGGAGAGTGCTTTGAAGGTAACTGAAGTTTAAGCATGTAAGAATAAAAATTTGACAATTACTTATAAATAAATTCCTGGTTTTGGGGTCCACCTTTGTACATTATTGATTTATCTTTTTGTCATACAGTCTTTGGACAAAGGCATATGCAGCCTTATGATATTAATTCAATACCTCACTTCCCAAATATTCCCTGTGCTCTGCTTATTCATCTCTACTTCCCTTACAAACTCCAGACAAGTATAATTTTTTTTTCTTTACTGGCATAGTTTAGCATTTTCCAGAATGTCATGCAGTTGAAATCATGTAGTATGCAGCCTCTTCAGATTGAATTTCTTCATTCAACAGTATGCATTTGAAGTTCCTTCATTTTTTCTCATAACATGATGACTCATTTCTTTTTAGTGCTGTGGTATTTCATTGTCAAGATGTACCACAATTTGTCTATTTACTTACTGAAGGAAATCTTTGTTGCTTCCAAGCTTTGGCAATTATGAATAAGCTGCTCTTGTTCAGGTTTTTAGGCAGACAGAAGTTTCAGTTTATTGGAGTAAATACCAGGAGTGTGATTGCTGGATCATTGGTAAGTTTATTTTTGTAAGAAATTGTCAAATAATCTTCTAAAGTGACTGTACATTTCCACCAATTGCATTTCTGTCAAAAATGTAAGAAAGTTCCTGTTTCTCCATATCCTCGTTGGCATTTGATGTTGCTAATGTTTTAGATTTTAGCCATTTTAATAGGGGCTTAGTGATATCTCATTGTTTTTATTTTAAATTCTCTAATTACATATGATGCTAACATATTCATGTTCAAAAACAGGAAGTATAATTCTTATCCACTTCAGTGTTTCTTCTGGGGAATCTTTTAGCACTGTGAGGTGAATACTAAAAATTCCTCAAGTATATTCTTTCATTATTTTTTACTTGTGTGTCAACAGTTTCTGAATTGCCTTAAGGAGCTTCTTGAGACAGTAAATTAGTGCAATCTCATGATTTGACCCCTGTGGAAAATTTTGAAACGTTCAAATGAAAGAGTCATTAATGGGTTCAAACATAAGCTCTATTTTTCATGTAATATTATTACCTATATCACTAGTTGCTTTCAAATTTGACTCAGGATTAATTTTATTTCAGCAGATGAAGCAAAAATACAGTCTTTTAGTATTTGTTATCACATTGAAGCAATTTACAAGTGCGTAGCATTAAATTATTTGCATTTATTTCTCAAAGGTAGCTTTTAACATTTTGTTGTATTTTTTTTCCTAATGCTCTTGCTGTGGGCAAACAAGTTAGTTAAAGGGTGAGGTAAGGTAGATTGCTTTTAATTTTCTTTTATTGTCATGAATTGACTCCCAAGGTACTGCGGTTTGGTTTTTACCTTAAGTTACATTCTAGGCAAAACCTTGAATTTTCTTAGCTCACTGCTTAAGTTGCTGCCTAAATCGGAAAATGTCTGATTAGACCTGAAAATTTGTCCCCATCAAAAATATATATATATTTTGAATTCTAATTCTCAGTGTGAATATACTTGGAGATGGAGCCGCTGAGAAAGTAACTAGGTTAAAGAAAGTTATAGAGTGGAGTACTGGTCTCATAGGACTGTTGTCCCTAAATGAAGAGACACCAGAGAGCATGTTCGCCCTTCTCTCTCTTACTTCACTGAGGAAGGACCATGTAAAGTTATGACAAAAAGGCAGCTATTTAAAAGCAAGAGAAAGGCCTTCACCAGAAGCCACATCAACAGGTACCTTGATTGTAGGCTTCTAGTCTCCACAACTATGAGAAGATAAATTTCTGCTGTTTAGGCCACCAGTGTGTGGAGTTTTGATATGTCAGCCCAAGCAGACTAATAGGATCAGATAGGCTTAAAATACTACATCTATACTTTCATCATTCTACCTGGTACAGAGCAGACAGAGGATCATAGCAGAGATGAGATATATATCCCCTCTACTTCTTCAAAAAATAAATGATGATTGATTTTATGGCCTTATATACCATAAAGAAAAAACAATGTTGAAAACAGAGCCACTATCATTAAAATAGAATTATTAGCTATAAGAGGGAATGTAAAAGAAAATAGAGTAACTGACATGCCACCTACTATGATATATATATATATATATATATATATATATATATATATATAATTACCCCAGGAGACATTAAGGACTGAAAGATTGAAAACAACATGAGAAAATAAACACAGCAATAACTTCAAGGAAGACTAATGCTCGGGAGTTGAGAATGTTTTATTATAAAGATGTACACGTACACGTAACTTAGATAAGTGGACGTCTTAATTTTAAAAATGAACAATAGTTGGCTTCTTTACATAGAAAGTTTTTGAGTTGAGATTAAGTTCTCTAAGACTACCCCAATATAAATTAAAAGTAGTTTTTAAAAAAAATATTTCCATAGTTGAGAAGAGATAATCCTTTGAACTGAAAAAAGGAATCTGCACATAAAGCTACACATTCTCAGAATGTATTGGCAGTTTGGAGGCAAACAATATTTTTTTGCATAGGTTTCTAATATATTTAAATTGTTTTGTACAAATAGTTCACTATGTGAAGTAATTTACCTGTTCTGTACCTTCTATCCCATATTTTTAAAGAACTTAATCGATAGTCGGGACTTAGGCAAAACTATAAGGAAGAAATTTCTCTAGGAAAGTTATCCACATCTTTACCAGGAAAGTATAATTGTACAACTGAAAACCAATATCATTTTCAAAAGACCAAAAATTTATCTGACTTTAAGATAAGATCCAAGCACATCCTAATGACCTGGAAGATAACCAAGGAAACACCATGGTTTCTGTGGAAAAAGGTAAGAGAAATGAATTAATAGCCCACATTTGTGTAGCCTTGAGAATTAGTGTCGCTCATATTTGCTCTAATGACCCTGGACTTTTCTCTTATTTGCATGCATATTAATTTTGGTAGGTAGATAGATGATAGATAGAAAAATTAAGCATATATTATTTTGAAAACACACATATTGGAGACTTTATTCCACTATAGAAATTCTCATCTTTAAATTATACTGTTGATCAAAGGGAAAAAAACTTATCTAGCCTATGAGAATCTGAAGAAAATAAAAAATATAATTTTAGTTTTACAAATACTTCTCCTTACAGTTTCTTTTGTATCTATTAATAAAATGAATAATGTCAACTACAAATTTACTACTAAGAGAAAAAGTAAGGGAAGAGGAGAGAAGGGAAGAAAAGAGTAAAGAGAAATAAAGAAACATATGCCATGGTGTGAGTTTAATTGCCATTTCCAAAATGATCAAAAAACATATTAGTAAAATCATCAAAATATTTTCGACTTTACCAGTGATGTTCAGTAGATACTGATAAGGAAATGATTGCATGTTTGCACAATGTAGATAGCCCAGAGATTAATTTATCAAATAATTAAGTCCAAACAACTTAATATTAATATTCTAACAACTTAACAGCCATTTGAAAAATAATACACACAATTTGAAAACCATACAGTTTTAATTTTAGCCTTAAGTAACCACAATTATTATTGTGAGAGATGTGATTATTGAATGCCACACCCTTTTCAAGCCCTATACTCAGACTAGACACTGCCACAGTAATCTCCTGTTACTGATGTGTTCAGTTGTAATACAGTGGAAACAAGTGCTTTAGCTAATCTCATGGTAATTCTGAGACCAAGATGGCCCATCTTAGTTTACTTTTGAGACAAGGGGACCAAGCCTGTAGACTCCGGCAATGACCATCTGTGGGATATAGTCTGACACAAAGGAGAGCTCATGGGGTTGGATGTAGCATCTCTCTGAGAATAATTTGCAGAAATAAGTTAAGCTTTGAGCTATCAACTGACAATGATCTCAGCAGATAGAGAATATTCATCTCAGTCATGACAAATTATGTCAGTGGTGTACTACAGCAACCTCTAAAAAGAAAATAAATTCAGGAGTTTGGGTCCTTCTCTGCGGCCCTGCATGATGGAGTAGGATTTCAAGGATCGTGCGAATAATAGCAGCTATCCAAAATGAGCAAGCCATTCTTGGCCTGAAAAGTAATGTTAGGATCACCAGGAGAAAGACATTTTATGGAGTCCTGTAATACCTCAGATACTGTTCTACAGCACTGATAATACAGAATCATGAGTCTCTCCTATTCCTACAAGGAATGTTGAAATCCAGAGACCTAGTACATTCAAACCCAGCTCCCAATTTTAGGTCACTACAGCCTGGCTATAGACCTCTGCACTGATCTACCGTTTGCCCCCAAACTCTCCCTTACACTTCATGTCACATTCTTTTGTAGATGTGCCCCATCTTCATTGACAGTCATGTGTCCCTAATGGGACTTCATCGCATCTGCTGCTGAAGCTTGTCCTTCCATTGCATGTGTCTAATTCCACATTCCTTGGCAAATGCCTCATCTCACTGCTAATTCAATTTTTTCCCCATGATAAATGCAAACTGAGTTCAAGATGCACACTATTTCAGGTAATGTGAGGATAGAAAACTTATCAAAATGATATAAAAATGATTTCATTTAGTGTTCATTACTTTTTAAAAATAAATTTCACAAGCTATCTTATTAAGAATCTACCAAGAACACAATCAGGAATGAAGTTCAAGTTAAAATTATAAAATTTTTTTTAGGGAGTGGATCCTAATATTTTCTATACCTAGAGTGACAGCACTGCATAAAAGAGTGCTTATCCACTCTGTGATTCCAAATAACTCAGAGATTATAATTTTTAATAACTATGGAAGAGATGACTCTCTGCTTACAAAAATGCTTATTCTTTTCTGGGACTGAGTTCTAGCTGACTCAAAGTGAATAATCATGATATGTGGCATTCTCAAGAATCCTCCATAAGATCTTTCTGTGCCTGCTTTTCCAAGCTCTTTTCCACTTCTGAATGATTTCAATGATGCTTGAGACCTCACTCCTTCCTGCTTATCTCAAAGAGTGCCTTAGAAGTAAGTTTGGTTTAGAAGGTGAAAGAATCTTGCTCAGTCGAGGGTCTCAAATTACAGTGTAATTTGAAGAAACCACTCTGACAAGGTCATTAGGCATACAGTGTTGATTCATAAACAAAAAGCTAGTCTGAAAACTTGATCCCACATAAAGGACTAGGTGTTTTCTATATCTTTAGCTGGGAATCCAAAAATCAATGAATTACCAACTCCTGCTGACTCTTCCATCTTCTTATTTCCTATTCTGTCAATATCTAGTTCCAAATTCTCTAACTTTTTGTTTCAATTACTGCAACAGCTTCCAAACTATTTTTTCAAATACTGACTACCTTTCCTATAATTCACTTCCCAGTGGCAGTCATTTGGAGCCACCCAGTGATCTATTTTGGCCCCCAAATCCCTATTATTTATGATTTGCTGAAAAATAGCATCTGTTTCAATGCTATTCTACAGGGTAGTCAAATGCTAGGTAGTTACATTTATAAAAAAGAGAGCTCATTGGATGGAGATAAGATACATGTAAATAGAAGCTTCATATATAATGAATTTTTCCTTGAGGTTCTGTAAAAAAGACTGCTTCTACGTATTCAACATCTGTTTCTTTGTCTTTATCCATGTTCTAGTTCCATAAACATTTGATTTCAAAGATTTGCTCCTGTGTAAGATTTCTGGTGTTTTAAGGTTGCTACAGGAACCTCTCCTTTTAGCTATGACATTATAGTGGGTTAGAGATTTCTGATCTTTTGTGGATTTTATCATCTAAAAGTTGTTTGGTGACTATGGGCAATTACCCTGAAACTAAGTGATTTGGGAGCTGGGTTCACCTAAAACTAAGTGAGAACAAACCAGAAGCCATTTTAATTGCATATTTTAGGAAAATCATAGGTTAATTTTAGTCAGATATTACAATCTTGCCAAGAAGTGACCTTGGATGCAAAGAACAATACTAATGATAAAGGCCTTGTGAATATCTCAGTTAATGGATATTAATTCGCAGTCTAGAAGCTTAATTTAGCACAGAGGAAAAATAAAATATGTAAGAAAATAAGCAATAAAAGCACACCAATTAAAGTGTGACAGATTATTAATCTCTGAAATAAGAGACAAAGAAAGTGGTCTTCCATGTTACACCTTTAGACAGACGTAAAGGATAATTTCCTCATGGGCATTTTTGCCTTTGTGTTATAAATCGAACAATTATCTTAAAATTATAATATCCCTGAGCTTGCCAGTCCATTTCCAAATTGTTCTTGGTGAAATTCTGTCAGAGAAATATGGGAGGTCTGGTTTATAAGACCTTAGGGGAACTATAGCACTGAATAAGAATGGTGCTTATAAAATCAAATGTCTCCAGAATCTGGCCAGACCAACCATTGTCAACTGTAGTGGAATGACACCCCACAGTGATGAACAGAGGAAGCCAAAAAACAACTTGACAGCCATGCACATTGATGAACAGGTGTGACCCATAGGCCATAGTTGGGAATTCCTGATCTAGACAAACAGAAACAGAAAACCAAATTCAAGACACAGAAAACTTCTTATAATGCTTTTTAAAAAATTGACCAAGACAAAGTTTACTCTGTAAAGATTAGTGCATGATGAGACCTTCTTACCTTATAAATCCATGGTCCATCTTGAGGGACAGATTTCTTGAATCTATGCCCACTTTACCCTACAAACTCCCCCTTAAAGACCTAAAAAAAATGACAAGGACAAACATAGAAAAAAACTATAGTGTTGCAACTGTGTTTTTTTCCTAAGGGTTTTCAATTAATTATCACATAATCAAATTATTTGTTGGAAAAGTTTCCCATTCTCAGGAGATAAACTCAGCTAGTAGAATCTAAATAAGAGGCTGGTAGCGTTGTTCTAAACGAGTAGATAGCAAATATTTTCAGCTGTGGGGACCATATTGTCTGTGTCCTACTATCTAATTTTACTATTGCAGCAAAAAAGCCGTAGACATAAATTTCAGTTATCGCCTACAAACCTTAGCTTGACAATTCCTGATCAAGACACAGAGAGACTAGAGCTCAGATCAAATGTATGGCATTACTTATCAGTATGGTCAGAGAGATCCCGTCAGGATACTTATAAGGCTTCAGGAGAATGTATTGTTTCTGAATACAGCATCTTAGACCTTGCCAGCAAGAAGATTTTGAAAGTTTCTTCAAGTGAACCTTTATCTCCAGAATCTCCACAGCCAGTGAGAAACATCTATTGATTAAGAAAATCTAAAGTTTATAAAATTTGTTGCAACAGTAGAGAATATTACCTGGACATAGTCTTAGTAGTGTCTTAAGAAGGAGAAGTTAGTGAAGTGTATTTTTAGGATTTCAAGTTCTCAGCTAACGTGGTTAAAAGTGAGTCTTTTGAGGTGGGGAGCATTTTGAAATTGAACAATTTTTTAATTAAAATAGTTTAGGATTGGTGGACAAAGCAGGATGATTCTGAGGTTTAGAATCATCAGAAACATCTAAATGATGATTTAGAATGACTATTGTCATGAAAAGTCAGCTATTTTTTCAGGTGCAAAAAATGTGGTCTGACAGTTGTTTGTGCAGATGTGAGAAAATTTTTTTCTCGGATACTTTTGTTGCGGTAATTTGCCCAAGTGAACAGTAAAGTTATTTATTAGTTCTCAATCCTAACTTTTAGAGTGAGGATTTCTTAGCGAAAACATTTAAATTATATTGACACAGGTGCTCTTATTTCTAAGTCTTCTAAGTCGGGGAGAGGCAGAAGCACTTTCCAAAAGAGAAAGGTGCCAACTCAACGATAATATAGATGTTCACACTACAGTTCTTTTAATGACGGCTTACTTTCCTCTCTCCCCAAATAGTCAGTAGACTCCATAGAACCAGATATATGAGTATTCTAATTTCCAAGTCCCTAATAATTGTGACTATTAATTTAAATCCGGTTTTATATGACAGAAAAATATAAATAAAATGTTTATAAGGGAAACTCCAAAAATCCCCAGAATTATTGTTTGGAAGACTGGTCCCTTATAATACCCTAGGAATTTATTCCTCCAGATCAAGCAGTCAACTGAAGTATTTGTCTGGAAGTTTAGAGAAGGTTGAGTCACAATTTATAAAGAATAATAATAATAATAGTAATAATTCCAAGTTGTGGCAAACAGATGACTGGTTCTTCCACCATGACAACGCACCTGCCCACACCACGCTGAGCATTCAGAATTCTTGAACAAAAATGGCATGGCGACATGGCATACCTTACCTATTCACCTGATCTCACACTAAGTGACTTTTTTTTGTTCCCCTTGATGAATAAAAAGTCCTAAAAGGAAACGTTTTTCCAATGTGAAAGAAGTGCAACAAAAAATGGTATAAGAAATAAAAGACATCAAAATCGATGAGTTCAAAAATTGTTTTGAGCGTGGAAAAGGGATCTCAATAGGTGTATTTCATCAAACAGAGAATACTTTGAAGGTGACTGAGGTTTAAACATGAAAGAATGAATAAACTTTTTTAATAAATAAATTCTGGATTTTGGGGGGTGTCCCTTCATATATAATGGATATTTTAATCTGCCACCGAGATCTCTCTTCTGGGAAGAAAGTATTATTCCCTCCACTTACTGGGTCTTCTTGAAAGTATTATTACCTCCACTTACTGTTTTTGTTTTGTTTTGTTTTTTAGTTTACAAGTCCAAGCTGTAAACTCTCTTTGGGATTACCTCAGTTGAAGAAAATGACTTTCTTGATGTCATGACCCTATCTGTGAGCTGACCCTTCCAAAGACCTAACATCAGAGGAGTATGGAGACCCTTCTTCTAATGATAGGACAACTCTGAAGTGCCATCTTAGTTTCAGAAATCCCTGTGAGGCCAGCAGAGGCCTTTGTTCCAGCTGATTACACTCAACTTCTCTACATTCCCAACCCTCCCTTTTTCCCTCCATTCTAAGGACATTGATTATAACTGCACTTCCTGTAAATGTTCTTTATGCTTAGAACATTTCTAAGACTCAAATTCTGCTTCCTTTGGAACCCAACTTAAATATGTTGGAGAGTTAAATGATCAAAGAACAAATTTTAAAATGAAATTTTTTGAGTTGAATAACTTGCTAACTTGACAACAGTGAGAAAGTTATCATTATAAGTAGCTTAATCATATATAGTTCTTGACAGAAAAAGGTGACTATGAAATTTATACTACTTTACTGGTAGTAATCTGATATGGTATGTTTGTGGAGGAAACAAATTCACTGATGTTTACATGGAAAGTATAATAGAGTTGAAATGTGGCTATAAGAACAATGGAATAGGGTGGCTATTGCTAAATTCTATTAACAATCTGGAAAAGAAGGGAATAATTACTCACTAATTAAAATTCAATATACTTCTGCTTCTGAATGTAGATAACTTTATAATTTAAAAAAAAATAGATCACCTTTAAATTCAGCGTTTCTTTTCAAAGTCCTCACATAGGTAAAGATGCAGAACAACAAATTGACCAAAATCTAAGGATAATATACTTTTGTTAGGTAAAAGTATATGTGAGAACCTGTCCATCTGTGTTAGAAGACAATAGACCTCAGTAAAATAGTACAAATAGAATACTTGAAATACAGGTAAAAGCCAAAGGTGAGCTGGCAAAAATCATAAATCATAATGGTGAAGTCCATATATTTTTGCAGGCTCTTTTTCCATAAACTCTACCGAGTACTCACAGAAAAGACCAGAAAGAACTCTAACAAATTATCATGGGGTTGCAGTCTGAGGTTGGGGAATAGCAGCTGTGCAAATACTATAAGACTTTCTTCCCAGATCTTTCCTCCTCCACTGTGAAGCAAAAGCCTTAATCTGTGGGTGAAAGGATGCTAAGTGTTTTTGTTTTTAAGGCACTCATGAAAACTCATTGTATCTGCTGAAAGGGAAAAGAAGGTAAGAAAATTGTTCCTAGGTAGGGGTAACATACATGCTCTCTACCCACAACTACAGTCATTGGAGGGTGAGAAAAAATAAGACTACATTCTTGTGACCCAGGAACATAATCCTGTATAAGACTGAGACTTAATCAGAAAAACAGAGAATGAACCCTCCTCAGTGCCAAGTTATCAAGCTTTGAATAACAAACCACAGTAGATTAATTCTGGAAGTAGGATAGGGAAAGAACAAAATAATGCAAAGGACCCTTCATAAGGCAAGCAGAAACAGAAGACCTAGATTTCATACTCCAACAGGCATTTCTCTAAAAATCAATCTGAACAGTGAATTTATATCCATAGAAATTTGAAACCAATGGTTCACTAAGGGTAGTCATGCCAACCAAAACCAAAACAAAACAAACTTCCATCCCCACCTGACTCCTGATTACATTAGATTAATACCTTGCATTAATGATCCAATAGAAGAAAAGGTGTGCTCATTTTCATTAATCAGGTTTTATCTCAATCTTTAATGTCCTATGCAAAGCATCCAGTTTTTAAAAACAACAAACATTTAATCAAAGGCAAGATAAAAAGACACTCAAAAATCCAAAGCAATCACCAGAATTGCTTGTATTCTATGTGTGTATACAAGGCACACACAGACATGACATTAATGTTCAAACTGACTGTTAGAAAATTTAAAATAGTTATGATTAACATGTTAATGGTCCTAATGGAAATGTCGCAAGATCAGATAAAAAAATTCAAAAAAAGATATTTTTAAAAAAGGAAAACACTATGACAAACCTTGTAAGAAAAATACATTTGGAAAAATTATTTTGATAGAAACTTTTTTAGACTCAATATACCCAAGGAAATAGTGAACTTTAAGACAAATCATTAAAAATTACCCATACTGATTCACAAAGAGAAAAAAATAAGGAAAAGGAAAAGCTATTTTAAATGACCATCTAAAGCTGTGAATCAAATGTTTAACATTGGAATGCATGGATAATTGAATCCCAGAAAGAGGAGAAAAAATATGTTAAGATATAATGGATGAGGATTTCCCAAAATTATTAATAAAGGTCCAAATATAGATCCAAGAATCTCATAGAAAACCAAACTGGATAAATAAGTGCTCAACCTCAAATAAAAATCACCTGGCTATATCATATTCAAACTTATGCAAATGAAAACAAGAAAGAAAATTTTAAAGGAAAGTGGGGGTTGTGGGTGGAGAACAAACAAACAAAAATAACCTATTTACAAAATGATGAGAAATACAGACAATTCCTGGTATGAAGCTATGTAATTAAGAGTACAATGGAAAATTTTTAAAAATCAAAAAACAAAATACAAACAAACAAAATTGGTACATGGGTAGGAGTAGTACCTTGGTAACCCACAACCTGCAATTCTATTCCTATCAATATGTAATTAGGTTGAAATGCTGAAAGAATTAAAGAGGATATACTATTAAAGAAGATATACTATAAAAGAGCTGAAATGACTATTAATTTTTATCACAATATGATTTTAAAATGGCACCAGAGACAAAAAATAATATATCTTCATAATAAAAATCCCTCTAATCATCAATATGTAAAAATTATAAACATATAAGCATGTTCAAACAGAGCCCAGGAACATAGTAAATAAACTTTGAGAACTTTTGGAAGAATTAGGCAAATAAAAATAATTGATGATTTTACTATCCAACTCTCAATGATAGATAAACTTACTAGAAAAAAAAAATCAGCAAATGTATAGAAAACATACACAGCAAGAATACATGAAGGAGTATAACAGCATCAACAGAAGAAGGGCACGGTAGCCAACATGTTGGAACCCTCTGGATAATGTCTGGCTGTTAGCACCAAATGAGCCCTGGGAAAGTGAAGGGAATCAAAAATGGATATCAGAGGATGGAAATGATTATTGGCCTGTTGGGGTCCTGGAATAGCTTCAGAAACAAGGGCTTGAATTTATCACATCACCTCCATCTTCTGAGAATTTTAGCAAGAGAGAGGTTCACTGGGAAACATGAGGAACTACTCCCAGAACCTATTCAATCAGTGGGCTGTAAGTGACATTACAGTGTACTGATTAGATGTCCTTTCAAGAATGAATTTCCTTCCTTACCAACACACGTAATTATGAGTTTTGCTAAAAGACATTTTTACAATTTAATCCTCTTTGTGAATTTTTCTGCTGAAGAAACTTGCCATGATCTACCACACAACTCCTTCCAATATCAGCTTTACTCAATAGCTCATCAAGAGGAAGGTCCAATGGTCTGATTATCTCACCTTAACTTGGAGCAATTCTGAGGAATCAGAGTAGCTCCAAAACACCTCAAGGTTGCTCTTTTGGTTGGGAGTAAAACTCGTCTTCTTCCTTTTTTCAATTTTTTAGTTTCCTTTCTTCTACAGGTGTTGATCCCAAGAGAGCTCCACAACAAAGATCCTGCCAGCTGATATACATCTCAGAATCTGTGTCCTAGCAAGTGACTGCACGACCATTCACAGTTAAGTCAGAAATTATTTATTCCTCATTTTCAGTGTAGAGCATCACACCATTTTCTTCCATTAGTGGGCAAAATTATTTTTAGTTTTATCATTTGCCTCTTAATATTATAACAGGCATTTTTCTAACCTTTGTTCATCTTAGATTTACTTGACTAAAAATATTTTATGATTTTTTTTTACATTAGCTTTTAACATAATCAGTAACTTGAGACACTGATTTCTTAGGCACTGTGTTTTTTTCTTCCTCACTGACATTGCCTCATATTGTTCTACTGGAATTTTTAACACATTTTTTTCATTTATCTTAAGAGGTGAACACACCTAAAGGTTTTTTAAATTGTAAGTCATATTTTTTGTGATCTTTTTGAAATTTACTTTTCTAGCATGTTGTGTCTAAGTCTGACAATTCTTCACATTACCTTCCTTGTCTATTATGAATACTAAAGTAAAGCATCCACTCATTCTATGTTTCTTTTTTTTTTAATGGTTAAAAACTTTATTGTAAACATGACAATATTTTTTAACATATTTTTTTATTTTAAACTTGTGGGGTAGAGTTAAGGGTTAGGTATACAAATATGTATTGTGCAGGTACCCTTGTTGATGAGATGTAACCCCCATCCCCAGACAGGTATTGACTACTATTAATCCCACTGCACTTCCTTTTCTTATATTATTATGATAGTTGCTCAAGGTCCACTTATGAGTGAGAACACGTGATCTTTGTTTCTGTGAGAGATCACTCAGTATTATAAATTCCAATTCCATCCAAGTTGCTGCGAAATTCATGATTTTGTTCTTTTTTATGGCTGCATAATATTCCATTGTGTATATGTACCACATTTTTAAAATCCAGCCCTCTTTTAATGGACAGCATGATCTTGCTATTGTGAACAATGATCATGTTCCATGATCTTGCTATTATGAAAAATACTGCGATAAACATACGTGTGCAGGTATCTTTTTTATAGAGTGATTTGAGTTCTTCAGGGTACATTCCCAATAGGGGGTTAGAAGGGTCATATGGAAGGTCGATTTTTAGAGCTTTTAGGAATCGCCACACTGATTTCCAAGAGGCTGCACTAGTTTACATTCCCACTAACAGTGTAAAAGTGTTCCCTTTTCACCACATCCTCTCCAGCATCTGTTATTTTTTGAGTTATTGATAATGACCATTCTGAAAGGAGTTAGATAGTATCTCGGGGTAGTTTTAATTTGCATCTCTTTAATGACTGTGAGGTTGAACATTTCTTCATGTATCTGTATGTCTTCTTTTGAGAAGTGTCTGTTCGTATCTTTTGCCCACTAGGTAATGGGGTTGTTTGTTTTCTTTCAGCACATTTGAATTCCTTGTAGATCCTAGATGTTAGGCCTTTGTCAGACATGGAGTTGGCAAATACTTCTTCCCAGTCTGTGGGCTGTCTCCTTGCTCTCTTGATGGTTTCTTTGGCTTTGCAGAAGCTTGTCAGTTTAATGAGGTCCCATTTGTCTATCGTATCTCTTATGGCATGGGCACTTGGGGTTTTGATCAGCAATTAGTTGCCAGTTCCAATTTCCATAAGGGTGTGTCCTGCATTTTCTAAAGTTCTTATGGTTTGAGGTTTTACATTTAGGTCTCTGATCAATTTAGAATTAATTTTTGTTTATGGAGATAGATAAGGGTCTTATTTGAATCTTCTACATGTGGTCAGCCAGTATTCCCAGCACAACTTACTAAATAGGTTCTCCTCTCCCCAGTGGTAGGTGGTGGAGGCTTTGTCAAAGATGAGTTGGTTGAGAAATTGGGGTTTTGCTTCTGGAATCTCAATTCTATTCCATTGGTCTATATGCCTGTTCTTGTACCAACACCAAGCTGTTTTGAATATGGTAGCTTTATAGTAAAGTTTAAAACCTGGTAGTGTGATACCTCCTGCTTTGTTTGTTTTTGTTTTTTTTTGTTATTGTTTTTTTGCTGAGGATTGTTCTGGTTATTCTTGGTTGTTTCTGTTTTCATAAGAATTTCTGTATTGTTTTTTCTACATCTGAGAAGAATATCGCTGGTAATTTGACGGGTATTGCATTAAATCTGTAGATTGCCTTAGGTAAGATGAACATCTTCACAATGTTGATTCTTCCAATCCATAAGCATGGGATATTTTTCCACTTGTTTGTGTCATCTTTGATTTCTTTGAGCACTGTTTTGTAGTTTTCATTGTAAAGGTCTTTCAGGTCTCTGGTTAGGAAAATACCAAGGTATTTCATTTTTTTTTTTTTTTGTGGCTATTGTGGATGGGATTGTGCTTTTTATTTGGGTTTCTGTTTGTTTATTATTGGTGTAAAAAAGTGATTGTCTTTTGCACATTTATTTTATACCCTGAGACTTTGCCAAGGTACTTTATCAGTGCAAGGAGGCTTTCAACAGATTCTCTTGGGTTTTCAAGGTATACAAT
>CAUYQG010036397.1:0-19490 GCA_963574415.1 Tarsius wallacei | reverse complement strand
TCGCCGGAGCCCAGCAGGTTGAGGCTGCGGTGGCTGGGAGCAGCCACTGCACTCCAGTCTGGGTGACAGAGTAAGACTCCTACTCAAAAAAAATCAAGTCAAACAAAAAAATAAATAAATAAGTATGATGCATGAAAATGTAATACATGAACAAAAAAGTCAGTATACCTGAGGTTAGTACTTTTGACTCAAAAGCTATCCTTAAAAAATGAGAATATGAAGAGATATTGTCATAATTTAATGTTTACCACAATCAATTCTTAATTATCCATTCATGAAATGATCATTGAGTATACGGATTATCCAGATAAGTTGTTTCTAATTTCCTTCACCTCCCTTCTGTTGTTTACTCTTTGCTTATTTTATACCTTCAGAAAAGGTTGGGCAGAAAAAGAGCTGAATGAAAATCAAATTATTAATAGATAGCAGATTTTTTTGGGTTAGATACCATGTTCAGGAATTTTATAAGTAAGACTATCCCTGAACTAAAGTTAGATTTTTAAAATTATCGATGGTTTTCAGTACTTGTTACTTTAATATTGATTGCAAGGATGACTGAATTTTTCTATTTTTATTATTTTTGATTTATCTTTTTCTTTCACACACACCCTCCCATGTAATAACTTAGCTGAAGATATTATTTAAAAGGTTTCTGTTATTCATCTGTTTTCTGCCTGGGAGTTACACATGAACATAAGTGATAGACTATTTCACTTGATAGTATCTTACTATCCAAGAGAAAAACTAAGAATAACACTAATGTCATGTCATGATGAAGAATCACCTACCTCACCATCACAATTTATATGACCTATATTATCTGGTTTGCCTTTTTTTCATCTCTTAAAAATGTCCTCCCCGAGAGAGCCAGCTAGAGGCCTAAACTTTACCTGCATGCAACTTTCTTTCACTTGTACTCTACAACTCTTTAAAAAAAAAAAAAATCCAGGTGCAGTGACTCAAGCCTGTAATCCCAGCACTTTGGGAGGCCAAGGTGAGAGGATAGCCTAAGTCCATGGGTTCGAGACCAGCCTGGGCAACTTGGTGAGACCTTGTCTCTACAATAAATAAAAAAAATTTGCCGGCGTGGGCACGTGCCTGTGGTTCCAGCTACTTGGAAGGCTGAGATGGAAGGATCGCCTGAGTCCATGGAAGGATCGCCTGAGTCCAGCAGGTCCAGGCTGTGGTGGCCTTGAGTGTGCCACTGTATTTCAACCTGGGTGATAGGGTAAGACTCCAACTCAAAAAAAAAAAAAAAAGTCCTCCCCTTAAAAACATGGCTAGTTTCAAACTTATTAAAGTTGATCTTTAAAGGAGGTAACATTTTATATATGAACATCCGCTATTTCATGTTTCAACTTTATTTTAAGCAGAAGATTCTGATTTAGAGAAGTACTCTAAGTCAGCAGCCCCCAACTTTTTTGGCATCAGGGACCGGTTTCATGGAAGACAATTTTTCCATGGACAGGGTTGGGTCGGGAGGATGTGCAATCAAACCCCACTTCTCATGTTGATCTGTATTTGCAGCTGCACTAGCATCACCACCTGAACTCCACCTCAGATCATCAGGCATTAGATTCTCATAAGGAGCAAGCAACCTCAATCCCTCGCATGTGTAGTTCACAGTAGGGTTCGCTCTCCTATTGGAATCTAATACCGCAGCTGATCTCGCCATGTTGCCCGGGCTGGTCTCGAACCTGTGGGCTCAGGCAGTCCTCCTACCTTAGCTTCCCAAAGTGCTGGGATTATAGGTGTGAGCCACTGTACCCAGCCAATTTTAATAATTATACTGTGGTTATGGGTTTGAGGGAGGAAGATTACAGAGGTAAAGTGCCATTCTCATCACATTATGAAGAGTTTATATAATCAACATGATGTTAACTCTGATAACCTGCCTGACTGATATATGATATAGTGTGTTGAGACGGAGTTCTTTTTACCCACCAATCACCTCTTGCCATGCAGCTCGGTACCTAACAAGCTACGGACCTGTATAGGTCTGCTGCCCGGGTGTTGGGGAACCCTACTCTAAACTTCTCTCTTTATATTATTCATGTAAGCCATGGTTTGTGTAGACTCACAATACCCCCTTCCTGTGAAATAACTTTTGTATCCTGAATGTTGGCATAATCAAGGGTCACTTACACATGTAGACTGAAAGTAATTTGTTAACACATTTTAGAAAATACTTAGACCTAATTTAGTAAGCTACTATCTTTTTCTGTTACAAGTAAATTCTTTTTTTTTTTTTTTTGAGAAAAAACTGGAACCAGCAACTAGGCTACTCTAAAAAATGAACTTTTAATTTTATAATTATTTTAAATTTACAGAAAAATTGTGAAGATAGTACAAAGAGTTCCTATATAGCCTTTTTATGTTCCAGAATCTCATTCAGGATATAATATTACATTTAGCCATCATGTGTCCCTAGGCTCCTCTTAGCTGTGACAGTTTCTCAAACTTTCCTTATTTTTGATGACCTTTTCAGTTTTGATGACTATTGGTCAGATATTTTGTAGAATGTCTCTCATTTGGGTTCTGTCTGATTTTTTTTTTTTTTAGATTGGAAAATATGGTTTATTTAGAAAGTAATTAGGCCGGGCTTGGTGGTTCAACCTGTAATCCAAGCACTTTGGAGGCCGAGATGAGTGGCCGGGCTTGGTGGTTCAACCTGTAATCCAAGCACTTTGGAGGCAGAGGCGAGTGAATTAGTGGGGTGTGGTAGCATGCGACTGTAGTTCCAGCTACTAGGAAGACTGAGGCAGAAGGATTGCCAGAGCCCAGCAAGTTGACGCTGGGGCAGCCATGAGTGTGCCACTGCACTCCAACCTGGGTGACAGAGCGAGACTCCAACTCAAAAAAAAAGTAAGTAATTAGAGAGAGAGAGAGAGAGAGACAGAGAGAGACAGAGAGAGACAGAGATTGATTGATTCACCTCCCCAAGGTAGGGGAGAGGCTTTTTTTTTCTTTTTTTTTTTTTTCTTTTTGAGTCGAAGTCTCACTCTGTCACCCAGGCTGGAGTGCAATGGCACGCTCATGGCCACCCCAGCCTCGACCTACAGGGCTTAGTTGATCCTTCTGCCTCAGCCTTTTAAGTAGCTGGAACTACAGGCATGAGCCACCATACCCAGCTAATTATGTATTTATTTATTTATTGTAGAGATGAGGTCTCGAACCTGTGTGCTCATGCAGTCCTCTCACCTCAGCCTCCCAAAGTGCTGGGATTATAGGTGCGAGCCACCACGCCCAGCCAATTTTTTTTAGTGATTATACGGGGGTTATGGGTTTGGGGGAGGAAGACTATACAGAGGTAAAGTGCCATTCTCATCAAATTATCAAGAGTTTATATAATCAACATGATGTTAACTCTGATAACCTGCCTGACTGATGTATGATATAGTGTTTTGAGGTTTCTCCACTGTAAAGATAATTTCTATACTGAACTCTTTGGAAGGAAGTCACTATGCACAGCCCATACTTAAGGAGTGGTGAGTTATGTTCTACCTTCTTGTAAAATGAGTGTCTATAAAACTTTGGAATTCTTCTGCAAAGAAAAATATTTATTCTCCCCTGCTTACTTATTTTTCCAATAATTTACTTACATTAGTATTGACTCACAGATACATATTTTGTAACTTTGGGTTATAATCTAATACTTCTTTATTTTCTCTAATATTTCTCTTTACTTTGTTAATTCATTTCAACTTTATCCATTGGAAGCTTTTTAAGTTGTTTTCTGTGTCCCTTTGACTGACATACTCCATTGTTACAGGTTTCTTTGAGCACTTCTATTAGGTTACTTTTTGGTATAGTATATCTTTCTTTTTATATGTTGGTCCTTTGCATTTGGGTTTCACTTTTAAAATATTTTCCAGTTTCTTTTATTTTTCTTTATGAAGTTTTACAACCATGATAAATTATATTTTTTGTATTATAAATTTGGCTTATTATTTATCATTTGAAATAAATTATGGATTTAAGATGAATAAAGATGACTAAATGGAAGTGTTAGTGTTTCTTTTTCTTTCTAAATTTTTTGTGAGTCGAAATTTCATTCTGTTGCCTAGGTGGCACGATCACGGTCACCACAGCCTCACCCTGCTGGGCTCAGGCACTTCTTCTGCCTCAACTTTTCAAGTAGCTGGAACCACAGGCATGCACCATCAGGCCCGGCTAATTTTTTGATTTATCGTAGAGATGATATCTCGCCCAGTTGCCCAAGCTGGTCTCCAACCCTGGGCTCAGGCAGTCTTCTCACCCTGCCTCCCAAAATGCTGGGACCACATGCATGAGCCACCATGCATGCCCAGCCAGAAGTGTTTTTCATGACCCTTTGTAAACTGCAGTATTTCAAGATTTTCTAAATAATAAGTTATGTATTTTATTTTTAATTTTTTTATTTAACATGGAAGCTCTACTAAGACTTGACACACTGAGAAGTCCTTCCAAGTTGGGCAGTTGTACAACTAAAAAATTCTGAGAGATTTTTACCATTAGGAAGTAGGTGAATGAGAGAAGTAGATAGGCCCAAGGGACAGTGAGAATTGGTTGATTTGATAATAGATGATTAAAAGTCAAAGAAAATAGTGGTTTATAGTCTTTTTGGTTTTCTTATCTGGATTATTTACCAATCTTAATTCTTAGAAAACATGTGTGTCTTTGAAGATAAAAGACAATTTTCAAAAGTAATTGAGACATGTCAGAATATAATTGGAGACTATAAATCACTCAGTTCAGGCTGTTAAGTCATCTCATAAGCATAGATAATGAAATCTAAGATTTGAAAAATCATTTCAGCCAATTCTTTCTATAAAGCTAAACCATTAGAAATACCAGAGTGACATGATCTAATTTTTTTGAAAAAAAAAAAAACACACATAACATTGAACTTTCCACTTAACCATTTTTAAGTTCAGCAGTATTAAGTATATTCACATTGTTATGCAATAGTTCTCTAGAACTTTTTCATCTTGCAAAACTGTAACTTTATACTTATTAGCACTGATTTCCCTTCTCCCCATCCCTTAGCAACCCTTTTTTCTACTTTTTTATGACTGACTACTTCAGACACTTCATACAAATGGAATCATACAGTATTTGTCACTTTGAGACTGGCTTATTTTGCTTAGTATGTTCTCAAGTCTCATTTATGTTGTAGCATGTGACAAGACTTCCTTCTTTTTAAGCCTACATTAAATTTCATTGTGTATGTATATGCCACATTTTCTTTACCCATTCATTCATCAGTGGACATTTGGGTTGCGTCCACGTCTTGGCTATTGTGAATAATGCTGCAGTGAACATGGGCTTGAACATACCATGAACAAAGATCCTGCTTTGAATTCTTTTGGATATATACCCAGAAGTGAGATTGCTGGATCATATGGTAATTCTATTTTTATTTTTTTGAGAAATCACCATACTGTTTCCATAATGACTGTACCATTTACATTCTTGCTAACAGTGCACAAGGGTTCCATTTTTTCTGCATCCTTATCAACACTTGTAATTTCCCTTTTAAAAAAATAATGGCAATTCCATTTTGTGTAAGGTGCTATCTCATTGTGGTTTTGATTTGCACTTCTCTTATGATAGTAGTTTCGAGCATCTTTTCATATGCTTGTTGACTCTTTGTATATCTTCTTTGGTAAATTGCCTATTCAAGTCCTTTGCCCATTTTTAACTAGGGTCATTTTTAATTTTGTTTTTGAGTTGTAGAAGTTCCTTATATATTCTAGACACTAACTCCTCATCAGATATTTATGATTTGCAAATATTTTCTTCTATTCCATAGTTGTAGACATGATCTAATGGAATTTACATTTTAAGAAGATCAGTCTGTCTGACTTTTGAATAGAAAATGGATCAGTGTAGACTACAGCAAGAATTGGAGTGGGAAAAAGAGTTAAAGGCTCTCGCAGTAGTCTAAGCAGTAGACGATTAGGGCTTAGTAGATGATCTATGGCAGTGGAGGAAAGTGAAAAGGTAAAAGAATATTTTAAAAGTAAAATCAACATGATATGATTATAGATTGTATGTGAAGGATCAGGAAGAGGGAAAAATCAGGGTATTACTTAGATTTCTGGGTTGAGTGAATGATGATGCCATTTACTGAGATGAGATGGAGAGGATTGGAGGAGGAGCAGATTTGGAGAGAAGCTGTGCCAGGAGCAGGAGTAGAGGAAGGCAGCTGGTTGAGATTGGAGGTGCAGGTATGTTAGGTATGATGTGTCCATGTGGCATCTAAATGGCAACATAAAGTAGGCACTTGAATATAATAATTTCAAGTTTAGAAAAGTATCGTGAACTATAAATACAAATATTTTGGAATAGTCGGTATACAACCCAACACACACAGTATAAAGCACAATTGAATAAAACTCCTCATCATAACATCAAAGACTTCCACTGTTGTGATTTAATCTTGGTTTTATTTTGGTTTAATAAGAATTATAACTTATCTCATTTGTAGTAATGAAAATCTAAGAGAAAATACTATTCTTAGTGACCCTTCTACTACTGGCTGTCATTAGAGATTTTAAAATATATTTATATATATTTAAATTTTATTTTAGATTCAAAGGGTATATGTGCAGGTTTGTTACATAGGTATATGCATGATGGTGAGGTTTGAGCTTCCATTGAGCTCATCACCAATTTGGTGAGCATGGTACTCAATGCATGGTTTTTCAGCCTTTACCTTCCTCCTTCCCTCCCTTCTTTAGCACTAGAGGTTATTTTTGCTATCCTAGCTCAGATTTTGCTTGCCTCCCAGTACCTTTCAGCATGTTGCTTTATTTCAACCTAAACTGAAAAGAGAGGAAATTATTCTGCTTACATATGCACTGTTTTCTTAGGATTACCCTCTGCTTTTTCCGGTCTTGATGGAAATTCTCTCTTGAATTCTTCTCTGCCACCTCCTATCCTTTGAAGCCCTGAACTGTTGTAAAAGCTAATTGGCATCAGACACAAAAGATTATTCATTAACTTTTCTCTAAGACGCACAGCTCCTTCCTGAGTTTAATATTTTTAAAGAACCCATCTTTTTCTTTTCTTCTGAACAGATGTTTTAGAATACATTTGAGCAGATCATGGACAGTTTTTAAACAATTGCTTTATATACCATATTTAATTTAACAGTAATTTTCCCATAGAAACAGCATTATAAATGGTGATTTGATTTCCCCAACTAACTCCAAAGTCTTTTAAATTGGAATCACAGTGCTATTTCATTTATTTTTTATTTTTATTATTATTATTTTTTTTGAGTTGGAGTCTCACTCTGTCGCCCAGACGGGAGTGCAGTGGCCGCTTCCGGCCACCGCAGCCTCAACCTGCTGGGCTCTGGTGATCCTTCCGCCTCAGCCTTCCAAGTAGCTGGAACTACAGGCGCGCGCCACTACGCCCGGCTAATTTTTTGATTTATTGTAGAGATGAAGTCTCGCCAAGTTGCCCAGGCAAGTCTCAAACCCGCGGGCTCAAGCAATCCACTCACCTCAGCCTCCCAAGGCGTGGGATTACAGGCTGAGCCACCGGGCCCGGTGCTATTTCATTTATAATTGACAGTAGCTAAACCCATGTTTTTAAGACATAGGGACACATTTCCCATGAATTATTCTAGTATTGCATAGAGACAGGGACTGTGCTGTCAGTGCCTCAATATATGTTTAGCTTTCTTTGCTAGCTGCATAGAATCATAGACTGTATGAGCTAGAAAATAGATAAAATAGCCCAAATTGCTTATTTTATGAGAGAGAAAAACAGAGCCAGAGAAGCTAAATGACTTCTCTCTTACTGGTATCTTCTTACTTCACATCAGTGAAATTTGCATTTTTCTTATATAAATTTAAGGTGTACAACACCATGTTTTGATATATGAGTACACAGTGGAATAATTGTAAAATTTGCATACGTTAATTTTTCTGCTTGGAATGTCTAATAAACGCCTTAGAATACATCAAGATACAGTTCTGTGAAACTTTGTGTCATCCTCAGTCCCCTCAAATATATATAATTGGTCACTCCAATCTCTTATGTTCTTTTCATACATTGTACATAAATTTTATATCACCTATTAGCTACTAATTGTAATAAGTCACCAAGTTATCTCTATACTTCAATTTGTTCATCCATAAAATAAAGCAATAATAATGGTACTACTTTATAGAGTTGTTGTGAAGATAAAATGAGTTAGTATGTGTTAAGAGCTTTATGATGGTGTCTGGCAAATAGTAAATTCTTTATAGTTAACAGCTATTATCATTGTTAATGAATTGTGGTTTTTGACTTAAGTGTTTGTCTTCCCAACTGGTCTGTCAGTTCATCAGCTCACCAAAGACAGGAATATTATATATTATGCATCTTTGTAAGCATTATATACATTTATGTTTTTTGAGTCATAGGTCTCACTGTCACCCAGACTGGAGTGCTGTGGCATGATCACGGCCCACCACAGCTTTGAACTCCTGGCTCAAGCAATCCTCTTGCCTCAGCCTCCCAAGCAACTGGGACTACAAGGCACGCACCACATGCCCAGCTAATTTTTTTATTTTTTTTTGAGTTGAAGTCTCACTCCGTCACCCAGGCTGGAGTGCGGTGGCATGCTCATGGCCACCCCAGCATCGACCTGCTGAGCTCCGGTGATCCTTCCACTTCAGCCTTCCAAGTAGCCGGAACTACAGGCATGTGCTACCATGCCTGGCTAATTTTTTGATCTATTGTAGACATGAGGTCTCGCCAAGTTACCCACACTGTTCTCTAACCTGTGGACTCAGGCAGTCCTCTCACCTCAGCCTCCCAAAGTGCTGGGATCACAAGTTTGAGCCATCACTCCCAGCCAATTTTTTGATTTTTTTTGTAGCGATCTCACTATGTTGCCTAGGCTGGTCTCAAACTCCTGGGCTCAAGCAGTCCAGCATTATAGACGTGAGCCATGTTGGGATTATAAATGTGAATCACCATGCCCGGCCTTATATAAGTTTTTAAATTAAACTTTCAATTTTGAGATAATGATACATTTACACGCAGTTGTAAGAAATAATATAAAGAACTCTCATGTTCACTTTACCTAAGTTTTCTCAATGGTAACACCTTGCAAACTATAGTAGACTATCACAACCAGGATATTGACATTGATACAGTTAAGATTCAAAACGTTTACATCACCACAAGGGTCATCATGTTGCCCTTTTATAGACATTCACTTCTCTCTTATAGTCCTCTCTTTGCCAACATTCTTAGCTCTGGCAACCACTAATCAATTCTCTAGTCTCAAAATTTTATAATTTAAAAAATGTTATATAAATGAATAATACAACATAGCTTTTTGGGACTGGCTTTTTCTACTCAGCATAATTCTCTGGAGATTTAAGTTGTGTGGTGGTGTTGTGTGTTTTCAATTGTATTTTTTTTATTGTTGAGTAATATTCCATGGTATGGATGTACACTACAATTTAACTGTTCACCTATTGAAGGACATCTGAATCATTTCCAGTTTTTAGCTGAAAATGAATGTGAATTATGAATAAAGCTGCTTTGAACAGGTTTATGTGGGAACTTAGGTTTAATTTCCCTGAATGCCCAGGAGTGCACTTGCTGAATCATAAGGTAGTTGTATGTTTAGTTTTTAAAGAAACTCCCAGTTTGTTTTATAGAGTACTGTGCTAATTTACATTTCCACCAACTTACAGGTGATTCAGTTTTTCTGCATTCTTATCAGTATTTGTTGTTGCTATTTTTTAAATTGTAGCAATTCTGATAGGTGTGTGGTGATATCTCATTGTGGTTTAATTTGCATTTCCCTGATGACACATGATATTGAACATCTTTTCATTTTCCATCTGTGAATCCTTTTTGTTGAAATGCCTTTTCATATCTTTTGCCCCTTTGCTAATTGTGTTGTTTGGGTTTTGTTTGTTTGTTTGAGTTTTAAGAGTTCTTTATATAGTCTAAATACTAGTCTTTTGTTTGATAAGTGGTTTGTAAATATTTTCTCTTAGTCTGCAGTTTGTCTTTTCATCCCTATTAATAGGTTATTTAATAGAGCAAAAGTTTGTAATTTTTATTACTCCAATTTACAATGACTCCAATTTACAATATTTCTTTTTATGGATTATGCTTCTGGTATTAAGTCTAATGACTTTTAGTCCTTGATCCTGAAGATTGTTTTTTCTAAAAATTTTATAGTTTTAAATTTTGTATTTACTCTGTGATTCATTTTGAGTTAATTTTTGTATGAGGTGTACAATTTAAATCAGTTTATTGTTATTATTATTTTTGCCTATGAATATTTAGTTGTATCATTTGTTCAAAAGATTTTCTTTTCTTCATTGAATTACTTTCACACCTTTGTAAAAAATCAGTTAGGATTATAGCAAGGTTGAAGGAAACAAAATTAATATACAGAGGTCAATTGCTTTCCTGTATGTAAACAATAAACAACTGGAATTTGAAATTAAAAACACAACACTATCTACATTAGTATCCCCCCAAAAAGAAAAAGAAGCACATATACATAAATGTAACCAAATATATTCAAGATCTATATGGAGAAAACTGTAAAACTCTGATGAAAAAAATCAAAAGAAGATCTAAATAAAATAGAAGATAATTTATTGGGTATGGTGGTGTGTGTCTGTAGTCCTAGCTGTTAAGGAGAGAGGCTAGGGCAGGAGGATAGCTTGATCCCAGGAATTCAAGGTTACAGGGAGCTATGATCATGCCACTGCGCTCCAGGCTGGACAACAGAAAGAGACCCTCTCTCAAAAATAAATTTATATATATATAAAAATAAAAAATATATATTTCATGTTTATGGGTAGAAAAATTCAATAGGTGAATGGATAAATAATCTGTGATATATCCAGACAATGGACTGTTATTCACTGCTAAAAAGAAATGAAGTTTCAAGCCATGAAAAGATGCAAAGGAACCTTGGATACATATTGCTAAGAGAAAGAAGACAGTATGGAAAGTATGTCTTGTATGATTCTAAGTATATGACATTCTGGAAAATGCAAATCTTTGGAGACAGTAAAAAAAGAAATTAGTAGCTGCCAGACATTTGGGAAGTGGTAGTGGGGAAAGAATGAATAAGTGGAACGTGGGATATTTATGGCAGTGAAGCTATTCTGTATGATACTGTATGATTCTGTATGATGTAATAGTAGATGATATTATTATTTGACATGACACTATGCATTTGTCAAATTCATAAGCCTACACCACACAAAGAATGTACCCTGATATAAACTAATGTACTTAAAAACAAACAGGCTGGGCATGGTGGCTCACACCTATAATCTCAGCACTTTGAGAGGCAGAGGTGGGAGAATCGCTTGAGTCCAGGAGTTCGAGACCAGCCTGGGAAACATAGTGAGACCTTGTCTCCACAAAAAGTTTTTTTTTTTTAAAAAGCCAGATGTGGTGGCACATGCCTATAGTCCCAGCTACTCGGGAGGCTGAGGCAGGAGGATTGTTTGAGCCAGGAGTTAAAGGCTGTGGTGAACCATGGTTGTGCCACTCCAGCTTGGGCAACAGAGTGAGACCCTGACTCAAAGGAAAAAAAAAGAACATAAATAAATAAATATTAGTTGGGAATATTTATGTGTGTCCATTTCTGGATTCTTGATTCTATTTCATTGGTCTATATATCTTCCCTCTAATATGACATGGTATTGATTACAATAGCTCTATAGCAACTTTTGAAATAGTATAGACTGTTTCTTTCTATTTTATTCTTCTTTTTAGAAATGATTTCAGGTATTGTAATTCCTTTACCTTTCCATATAAATTTTAGAGTAATTTGCCTATATCTGCAAAAAAAATCTTGCTGGAATTTTTATGGGAATTATATTTAATTGCATTTGTGGAGAATTGACAACTTTACCATATTGGATCTTCCAATTCATGAACAAGGAATGTTTTTCCATTTATTTAATTCTCTATTTTCTTTCACCAGTATTTTGTAGTGCCTAGCATAGAAGTTCTGTATATATTTTGTTAGATTACACCAACTTCTTTTTTTTTAGGGACTCTAAATAATATTTATATTTTTAGTCTTGGTTTCTACATGTTCATGTCTTTTGATATGTAAAAGTACAGTATTTCAGGCCAGGCGCTGTGGTTGACACTTGTAATCCCAACACTTTGGGAAGCTGAGGTGAGAGGATTGACAGAGCCTGTGGGTTTGAGACCAGCCTGGGCAATATGGTGATACTTCCACTCTACAATAAATCAAAAAATTAGCTGGGCATGATGGTATGAACCTGTAATTCCAGCTACTTGGAAGGCTGAGGTGAAAGGATTGCCTGAACCCAGCAGGTCGAGGCTGCGGTAGCTGTTAGCGTGCCACTGTACTCCTGCCTGGGTATCAGAGTGAGACTCTGACTCAAAAAAAAAAAAAAAATACAGTATTTCATTTTATTTTAATTAATTAATCTATTTATTTATTTAGTCGGAGTCACACTCTGTCGCCCAGGCTGAAGTGCAGTGGTACCCTCACGGCTACTGCAGCCTTGACCAACTGGGTCGGGCAATCCTTCCACCTTAGTCTTCCAAGTAGCCGGAACTACAGGCGTGTACCACCACGCCCAGCTAATTTTTTTGATTTATTGCAGAGACGAGATCTTGTCATGTTGCCCAGGCTGGTATTGAACCCCGGGGCTCAGGCTGTCCTCTTGGTTCTGGCTCCCAAAGTGTTGGGATTACAGGCGTGAGCCACCGCATCCTGCCAACAGTTGATTTTAAATATGTTTATCTTGTGTCATGTGACCTGATGAACTTACTTATTCACCATTACTATGTAGAATAAGAGTGGTAAGAGCAGACAGCTTGCCTTAGTTCCTATCTTAGAGATCACATTTTGTTTCTCACCATTAAGTATGTTAGCCGGAGGTGTTTTGTGGATGCTCCTTATCAAATTGAGCAATTTCTGATTTATTCCTACATTTTTTTCCTGAGCGTTTTTATCATGAATGTGGGTTAAGTTTTTAAAAATAATTTTTCTGTGTCAATTGATATGATTGTGCGATTATTGTGTGTGTGGTTTTTTTTTTAGTCTGCTAATATAGAGGATTGCATTGATTGATTTTCAAATATTTTAATCAGTTTTGCATTCCTGGAATAAACTCTCCTTGGTCATGGTATATAATTAAAAAAAATATATTGTTAAATTCTAAGTGCTTAAGTTTTATTAAGGATTTTTGTGTCATATTTATGAGGGATATTGGTATTTAGTTTTCTTACTTGATACTGTCTTTGGTTTTTGTATCAGAATAATGCTGGCTTAATATAATAATTTGGTAGCCGAGTGCAGTGGCTCGTACTTGTAATCCCAGCTGCTTTGGAGGCTGAGACAAGAGGAATGCTTTAGCCCAAAAGTTCCAGGATGTAGTGAGCTATGATCACACCACTGCACTGCAGCCTGGGTGATAGAGTAAGACCCCATCTCTTAAGGAAATTTTTAAAAAAATGATTTGGGAAACGTTCTTTTCTCTTACATTCTTGTAAGAAATTGTATGAATTTGTAAGAATTGTTCATTTATTTTTCTTTTTAAATTAAATTTAATTTATTTATTTTTAATTTTTTTATTTTAAAGATGTGGAGTACAATTCAGGGTTAGGTATACAAATGTTTATTATGCAGATATTAATTTATTTTTCAACATTTGGTAGGATTCTCCAGTAAAACCATTTGGGCATGATTTCCTTTTGAGTTTTAAAATTATGAATTCAATTTCCTTAATAGTTTTTTGGCTATCTCAGTTAATCTTTTTCTTATTGGGTGAATTGTGGTAGTTCGTGCTTTTTGAAGAACTACTTTTTCCCTTTTCATATATGCTATAAAATTTGTGTGTGTAGAGTTGCTCATAGTATTTCCTTGTCATTCATTTGATGTCTTCAGAGTCTGTACTGATATTCACTGTTTTATTTTTCATATTGGTATTGTGTCTTCTCTTTTTTTTTCTTTGTCTTTCTTACTAGAGGTTTATCAATTTTATTCATCTTTTCAGTGATCTAGATTTTTGTTTTATCAATTTTTTCTTTTTTTTTCTGTTTCAGTTTCATTGTTTTCTGATTTTATCTTTATTAATACCTTCCTTCTGCTTTCTTTGGGTTTATTTTGCTTCACTTTTTCTAGATTTTTGAGGTGGAAAGTTATGTTAATTTGAGACTTTTCCTCTTTTTTAAAGAATTTCTTTCTGCCTGCCTCTCTCTTTCTCTCTATCTCTTTCTGTCTTTTTACATTTCTTTCCATCTTCCTGTTTGTTCATCTCTCTTTCTGTCTTTTTTTTCCTTCCTTCCTACTTTCCTACCTACCTATGTATAGGGCTTTGCTGTGTTGCCCAGGCAGGTCTCAAATTCCTGGCCTTAAACAGTCCTCCCACTTCAGAATCCCAAAGCATTGAATTACAGGTGTGAGCCATTACTCCTGGCATTTTTTTTTTTTAATGTAAGCATTTCATGTTACAAATTTCTCTCTCAGCATTGCTTTAGCTGCATTCCACAATTTTTTCTATGTTATATTTTCATTTTTATTCAACTTAATATATATTTTTTAATTTCCTTGAGACTTCTTTGACTCATGGATTATTTAAAAGTATGTTGTTGGCTGGGCTTGGTGGCTCAACCTGTAATCCCAGCGCTTTGGGAGGCCGAGGCAAGTGGATTGCCTGAGCCCACGGGTTCAAGACCTGCCCTAGCAACTTGGCGAGACCTCATCTCTACAATAAAAATCAAAAAAATTAGCCAGGCATGGTAGTGCACCTGTAGTTCCGACTACTTGGAAGGCTAAGGCAGAAGTGATCACCGGAACCCAGCAGGTTGAGGCTGCGGCGGCCACGGGCATGCCACTGCACTCTAGTCTGGACGATGGAGTGAGACTCCAACTAAAAAAAAAAATGTTGTTTAGTTTCCAAGTGTTTGATGATTTTTCTGTTATCTTTCTGTTGCTTATTTCTAATTTGAGTTTTAAAAGATGTGGTCATAGAATGCACTTTGTATATTTTAACTCTTAATTTTGTTGAAATTTGCCTTGTTACCTGGAAATTGTGTACTTTGACATATACTTCATGGGCATGTGGAAAAAAAATGTTTTATTCTGATGTTGTTGGATGGCATTTTTTATAAATGTCTACTGAATTTTCTTAGTTGATTATATTGTTGAGTCTTCTATATCCTTGTTGATTTTCTGTCAATTGCTGAGAGAGGTATAACTGTATTGTGGATTTGTCTATGTCTTCTTGTGGGTCAATCAGGTTTTGCTTCATATATTTTGTAGAATGTTGTTTGGTTCATACAAATTTAGGATTGCTGTGGCTTCTGGGTGAATTGGCCCTTTTATCATTATATAATGAATGTCTCTGTTTCTGGTCATTTTATTTGCTGTAAGGTCTACTTAATCTGATAATATGGCTCTTCCTGATTTCTTTTGATTAATGTTTTCATGATATACCCTTTTCCTTCCTTTTACAATTAATTTACATATATTGTTATATATGAAGTGAGTTCCTTCTAGACAGGATATACTTGGGTCATGTTTTTTAAAAATCAATTCTACCAATCTCTATCTTTTAGTTGGTATATTTAGACCATTTACGTTTAATGTATATTTTGACATAAATGTTTCATTTTATTTTTTGCTTTCTGCTTCTCTGTTTTCTTTTGCCTTTCTTTTTTGTGGGTTACTTGGACTTTGTTTAGAATTTGATTTTGATCTTTCTATAATATTTTCGAGTGTGTCTCTTAGTACAATTTTTATAAGAGCTGCTCTAGGTATTATATATACATAACTTAATCATTGTCTACTGAAGTCAATATTTTACCACTTCAAGTGAAGTATAGAAACTTCACTTTTCTTTACATATCTTTATTTTCTATATTTATATTATAATTGTCTTAAATATTTTCACTATGTAAATTTAGAAGCAGATAAGATAGTGTTATAATTTTTTTCTTCAAGTGTCAAACATAATTTAGAAAATGCAACAGACAAAGAAGCCTATTTCATTTACCCAAATTTTTGCCTACTGCCTTTTTTCTTTGTGTCCTGAGGCTCCTTTTTTTTTTTTTTTCTTTTAATCATTTTCTTTCTGTTTAGAGAACTTAACTTAAGCCATTCTTTTAGGATAGGCAACAGATTTCCTTCATTTTACTTCATCTGAGAAAAATTTTTTTGTTGTTGTTGTTGTTGTTGAGTTGGAGTCTCACTCTGTCACCCAGGCTGGAGTGCAGCGGTTGCTCCCGGCCACCGCAGCCTCAACCTGCTGGGCTCCGGCGATCCTTCCACCTCAGCCTTCCAAGTAGCTGGAACTACAGGCGAGCGCTACCACGCCGGCTAATTTTTTTTTGATTTATTGTAGAGATGAGGTCTCACTTGCCCAGGCGGGACTCGAACCCGCGGGCTCAGGCAATCCACTCACCTCAGCCTCCCAAGGCACGGTATTACAGGCTGAGCCACCGAGCCCGGCTGTCTGAGAATATTTTTACTTCCCCTTCATTTCTGAAAGGCTTTTTTACTGGATATAGGATGTGAGGTTTACAGTTGTTTTCTTTCATCACTTGGAAATGTGTTACTTCCTCTGGCCTCTATGATTTCTGATGCAAAATCTGCTGTCATTTGAATTATTTTTCTTCTATAGGTAAGGTGTTGTTTCTCTTGCTGTTTTTAAGGTTTGGGTTTTGTTGTGGTTGTTTATCTTTAGATGTATCTTGATGTGAATTTCTTTGGGTTTATTCAGTTTGGGGTTTACTCGGCTTCTTGAATCTGTAGGTTTATGTGTTTTACCAAATTTGGGGAGTTTTCAGACATTATTTCAAGAACTTTTTCAGCCTTGCCCTTTTTTTCCTCCTTCTGGGGCTCCATTGACGTTAGATCTTTTGTTATAGTTTGACAGGTCCCTGAGACTCTAGTGTTGAGTTTTGTTTTAGTGTATTTTCTCTTTTTTTCATATTGGGTAATTTTTATTTTGTTTTCACATTCACTGATTTTTTTTCTCTATTGCTCCTATTCTTCTGTTGAGTCCATTCATTGAGTTTTTAAATTTCGATTGTAATATTTTTCAGTTCTAAAATTTCCACTTTATTCTTCTTTACATCTTCTATTTCTTTGTTGAGAGTTTCTATTTTTTCATTTGTTTCAAGTCATTTATAATTGCTCACTGAGGCGTCTTTATAATAGCCCTTTAAAATCATTGTTAAATAATTCTAACATCCCTACCATTTTGGTTGGTTATTTACTAATTGTGTTTTTTTATTCAAACTGAAATTTTCCCAGTTCTTAATATGATGACTGATTTTCAGTTGAAAACTGGACATTTGGGGTATTATGTTATAAGACTCAGGATTTTACTTAAATTTTTGTTTTTGCTAGCTTCCACTGACACTGTTGAGGCAGAGGTAGGAAGGGAGCTGCTTTGTTACAACCAGGTGGAAGTAGAAGTCCTGGTTCTCCACTTGGTTTCCTTCATGCTAGTTTAGAGGATTAAGAATCCTAGCCAGGCTCGGTGGCTCAGCCTGTAATCCCGCACTTTGGGAGGCTGAGGTGAGTGGATTGCCTGAGCCCGCAGGTTCGAGACCCGCCTGGGCAACTTGGCGAGACCTCATCTCTACAATAAATCAAAAAATTAGCCGGGCATGGTAGTGCGTGCCTGTAGTTCCAGCTACTTGGAAGGCTGAGGCAGAAGGATCGCCGGAGCCCAGCGGGTCGAGGCTGCGGTGGCCGGGAGCGGCCGCTGCACTCCAGTCTGGATGACAGAGTGAGACTCCAACTCAAAAAAACAAAAAACAAAAAACAAAAAAAAAACAGCACCTTGGGACTTCTGTGTCCTTCCTGACCCTGACCCCTTCTTCTGGAAGTAGCATGTGTTACTGGGCAGCTCTTCCCATCTCAGCCATTTGTGTACCATACGGAATGCCGGAGCGGGGGATCCTGACTCCCATCTGACTTATCCAGCTTTGCACAGTCCCTGTCTATTAATCCACCATATTTTTTGAGTCAGGGTCTCACTCGGTCACCCAAGCTTGAGTGCAGTGGCAGGATCACCGCTCACTGCAACCTCGACCTCCTGGGCTCACGCGATCCTTCTGCCTCAACCTCCTGAGTAACTGGGACTACAGGCAGGTGTCATCATGCCAGCTTTTTAAAAATTTTATTCTTTGTAGAGATGAGGTCTTGCTATATAGCTGGGTTTGGTCTCAAATTCCTGGGCTCAAGCGATCCTCCTGACTCAGCCTCTCAAAGTGCTGGGATTACAGGCATGAGCTACCAGGCCCAGCCTCCACCATGTATTAAGAATAGATATATCAGTTGCCTGTCATTGGCTACAATCGGTTTTTCTTTACCATAAACATTTTCTGTGAGATCCCGAGTAAAGTTTTCAAGCTGGCTCTGGGGGAACAAGGTGGCGCCTGCATGGTCGAGGTAGACAGTCCCTGAAAAGAAACACAGAACAAGACTGCAGGTTGCCTTTCTAGGAATTCCAGTCCTTTACCTAAGCCTGGTTTGTGTGAGCCCGACCAATACCCCTCGAATGCGTGTGGACATAATACCAGGCCACCAGTGACTCTGAACCTTTTGATATGAGGTCCTTAATAGGCATGAGCCATGGAAGAACTACACTTCTAATGTTTAAGGACACTTGGAGAGAGCCTTCGGGAACCAGCTCTCTTGCCCTTTTGTGCCTGGAATAGCCTCAGGGGAGGAGGCCAGCAGGCATCTGTGATGAAGGATGGCAAAGCTATTTCACACTGTGACTCACACCCTGTGGCTTCCCTGAGGGTAAGCCCTGGCCCTGTTTCCCACGCTGCTCCGCTGCTCCACACGCCTCAGCCCTCACAGAGCTGCGAGAGCTTCAAAGTGGATGAGGATTCTTGATTAAGCTCTCCTCTTCTGGGACTAATTCTTCCAACCTTTCTCATAAAGACAGAAATGCAAGTTTAGATGAGTGATATTGTGGCTGGCTGATCAGATTGCAGAGACCAAAGGTCAGATACCACACTGTATCGGGAAGTCATGGGGACACAGGCTCACTGGTACATGGCTGGAGGGAGGACACATTGGTGCACCTTTATGAACAGCAATTTGTAATATCAGTCACACTTTAAAACAAAAAAAACACCCTTTGACTCAGCAATTCCTCTTCAAGGAATTTCTCTTATAAATACCCATGTCTGGCTGAGCATGGTGGCTCATGCCTGTAATCCTAACACATTGGGAGGCCAAGGCAAGAGGATTGCTTGAGCCCAGGAGTTCAGAGATCAGCCTAAGTAACATAGGGAGACCTCGTCTCTACAAAAATCCAAAAATTAGCCAGGTTCAGTGACACATGCTAGGGACAACTACTAGGGAGGTTAAGATGGAAGGATTATTTGAGCCCAAGAGGTTGTGGCTGCAGTGAGCCGTGCTTGTGTCACTGTTCTCCAGTCTGGGTGACAGAGTGAGACTCTCTTTTTTTTGGGGGGGGGGGGGTTGGAGTCTGACTCTGTCGCCC